>JAXQQM020077033.1:0-143543 GCA_034641835.2 Pinus albicaulis | reverse complement strand
ATAAACAATGTTACCGATGAAATGAGAACTATTACCTCAAAACGGGAACTCTAGCCCAAAAAGACTCAAAAAACATGAAAAAATGCCCCAAAACCAAAAAGTGTGTATTCCAGAACACATTTGTTTTTTTCTCAAGGTCAAATTTCACCTTTTTATAAAATTATGCTAAAAACGAAATTGTTTCTTGAAAAAATGATTGAAAAAACACCATCAAAACAAAACGAGTTGATGTTGGAATAACAAAAAAAAAAAAAAATTATGTCGCACTTTTGACACATTGTAACAATGGAATTAAAGACAACATATTAGGACATTGAAAAATCATAAAATTCTAAATTTTTTGATAGATGATGTTAAATATAAACAAAATCATGTCTGAAGTTCGAACAATTTTTATGCATGTTGTTAAACATAAAATATCTTGACTCTAAACAACCATAAAATTGTAATTATTTTCAACCATAACATTAAAGATAAAATTTCGTAGTGCATAAAAACCTTAATGACAAGTTGTAAATCTCAAGTTTTTAAATCTTAAGTTTTCAAGGTACTTGAACCATGAAATTATTGAGAAATTATATGACTTAAACAATTTTTAAAAATGAACAAGTAAATGAAAATTTTATTATTCATATATTTTTTTGTTTATATATAAAAACATATTTTTTAATTTTTTTTATTGTTTTTCTATATTTTAAATTATAATTTTTTTAGTTTTAAGAAATTAAAAATTAAAAATTAAAATCTTATTATATATGTTTGTTTATATTTTAAAACATATTTTAAATTTTTTTTATTGTTTTTTTATATTTTAAATAATAATTGTTTTAACTTTTAAAAAAAAAACTTAAAATTAAAAAATAATTTTTTTTTAATATTTGTTTGTTTATTTTTTAAAACATATTTTTTATTTTGTTTTTATTGTTTTTTTATATTTAAAAATTTTAATTGAATATTTTTTTTTATTATTATTAAACAATACAATTTTTTTATTATAATAGTTTTTGTTTAAAAACAAAAATTAAAATTTTTATATATTTTGTGTTTGAAAAAAATAAAATAAAATAAAAATTAATTTGCTGCCCGTTGGGGGCCTGAGGCAGGCTGGGCAGTCCTCGACGGCGCCGCCCGGCCGGCCTCTGGCCCCTGGCTGGGCGGCACTGTCGAGGGCTGCCTAGCCTGCCTCTGCCCAGCAGGGGGCCAGAGGTAGGCTGGGCGGCCCTCGATGGCGCCACCCGGCCAGCATCCGGCCCTCGGCTGGCCAGAGGGAGATTCTCGGAATCACCCTCCACCCAACCGGGGGCTAGAGGCCGGCCAAGTGGCACCGTCGAGGGCTACCCAGCCTACATCCATCCCCCGGCTTAGCAGAGGGCGATTTCAAGAATTACCCTCAGCCCATTCGGAGGCTGCCTCTGGCCCCTAACTAGGTGGAGGGTGATTCTGAGAATCTCCCTCCTCTCAGCCGAGGGCCGGAGGTTAGACAGGTGGTGCCATCGAGAGCTTCCCAGCCTGCCTCTAGCCCTCGGCTAGGTGGAGGGCGATTCCGAGAATCACCCTTTGCCCAACCTAGGGCCGGAGGCAAGCTGGGCAGCCCTCGATGGCATCGCTCGGCCTGCATCCAGCCCCCGATTGGGCGGACGGTGATTTCGAGAATCACCCCCAGCTGGGTGGAGGGAGATGTTGAGAATCGCCCCCGGATGGGCAAAGGGTGATTCAGAGGGTGATTCTGAGAATCACCCTCGGCTAGTTGGAGGGCGATTCCAAGAATTTCCCCTGGCTGGGTGGAGAGTGATTCCGAGAATCACCCTCTGCCCATCCGAGGGTGATTCTTAGAATCATTGTCCACCCAGCTGGGGGCCGGACGCAGGCTAGGCAACCCTCAACAGCACCACCCAACTGGCCTCCGGCCCTCGACTGAGTGAAGGGCGATTCTTGGAATCACCCTCCACCCAGCCGGGGGCTGGTGGATGGTCAGGCGACACCGACGATAGCTTCCCAGCCTACCTCCAACCCCCGTCTAGGTGAAGGGCGATTCCGAGAATCACCCTCCGCCCAGCCAAGGGCTGGAGGCAAGCTGGGTAGCCTTCGACAACGCCACCCGGCCTACCTCCGACCCCCGGTTGGGCGAAGGGTGATTTGGAGAATTGCCCCTGGCTGGGCGCCCTCCGCCCAGGTGGGGGTGATTCTAGGAATCGCCCTACGCCCAACTAGGGGCGATTCTTGGAATTTCCCTCGGCCCAACCGGGGGCCAGAGGGAGGCTGAGCGGCACCGTCGAGGGCTGCCTAGCCTACCTCCGCCCATCCGGGGGCTGGAGGCAAGCTGGGCAGCCCTCGACGGCGCCGCTCGACCTACCTCCGGCACCTAGCTGGATGGAGGGCAACTCTGAGAATCTCCCCTAGTTGGGCGGAGGGTGATTCTCAGAATCGTCCTCCATCCAGCCGAGGGTGATTCTTAGAATCGCCCTTTGCCCAGCCGGGGGCCTAAGGTAGGCTGGGTAGCCCTCGACGGTGCTGCCCGGCCTGCGTATGGCCCCCGCTTGGGTGGAGGGCGATTCCGAGAATCGCCCCCGATTGGGCGGAGGGTGATTCTCATAATCGCCCTCTGCCTAGCCGGGGGCGATTCCCGGTTGGGCGGAGGGTGATTCTCAGAATCGCCTTCTGCCCAGCCGGGGGTGATTATCGAAATTGTCCTCCCCCTAGCCAGGGGTGATTCTTAGAATCACCCTCCGCCCAGCCGGGGGTGATTCTCGGAATCGCCCTCCACCCAACTGGGGGTGATTCTCAGAATCACCCTCCGCCAAGCCAAGGGTGATTCTCAGAATCACCCTTTGCCCAGCTGGGGGATGGAGGCAGGCCGGGTGGCACCGTCGAGAGCTGCCCATCTTACCTCCGACCCGCGATTGGGTGGAGGGCGATTCTCAGAATCACCATCCGCCAGGTCGGGGGCCAGAGGCAGGTTGGGCACCCCTCGACGATGTCACCCGATCGGCCTCCGGTACCCAACCGGGCAGATGGTGATTCTGAGAATCTCCCTCTGCCCAACCAAGGGCTGGAGGCTGGCAAAGTGTCGCCATCAATGGTGCCTTTCGGCCTCCCTCCGACCCCCGTCTGGGTGGAGGGCGATTTCGAGAATCACCCCCGGCTGGGCGAAGGGCGATTCTGAGAATCGCTCTCAGCTGGGCGAAGGGAAATTTGGAGAATCTCCCTCTGCATAGTCGGGGGCCGAAGGCCATTTGGGTGGTGCCATCAAGGGCTGCCCAGCCTGGCTCCGCCCAGCTAGGGGCTGGAGGGAGGCTAGGAAGCCCTCCACGGCGCCGCCAGGCCTGCCTCTGGCCCCCGGCTGGGCAAAGGGCAACTTCGAGAATCACCCTCAATTGGGCGAAGGGCGATTCTGAGAATCGCCCCCGGCTAGGCGGAGGCTGGTCGGGTGGCACCGTCGAGGGCTGCCCAGCCTGCCTCCGATCCCTGGCTGGGCGGAGGGCAGTTTTCGAAATTTCTTTCCACCCAGCCGGTGGCCGGAGGCAGGCTGGGTGGCACCATCAAATGAAGGAGATTGTGTTTTGGATCTATTTTCAGGCTTAGGTAAGTTTTATTATACAAATTTAAATTTAAATATTTAATTTTTTACTTTTTTATGTCTTTATACTAATTTTCTTACTTATTTCTTTTGTACTTGATGATTGTGTACAACACTAGCATGTTGCCTACCAAAAGGAAGAAATTTCATTTCCATTGAGAAAGACCCAGAGCAATGCAAATTTATTCAACAAAGAATTAACGCTCTTGAATTCCTTCCATATGCGAAGCAAGAAGTTGGTTTGAGGAAAGGGGGCTTTAATGAATCACGTGTGGCAAAAAAAGAAAAGGAACCTCAACCACCATTATATGGAATGATTGGAAAGGGACACTTTGGAAGATTTTTAGACATGAAAGATCCATTAGAAGATGACAATGACCAAAATGAAGTATAAAATGTTGCGGAAGAAGCCATCAATGATGTTCTAGATGATGTTGAACATGTATTAGTTGATATTGTTGATGATATTTAAGTTATGCTTGCAAACAAAGCTCATTTTTTAGATCTATTAATCTGTTTTACTTGTAATGTTTAGACTTTGATATTTTATAAGAAGAATCCTTATTTTTTTGCAAAAAACATGTGATTACTATTATTTTTTGACATAAATTCAATAAAAATGCTATTTTCTTAAGTTTTTTTTTTAAGATTTTCCCAAAAAATATTTTATTTAACATGTTTTTTTAACAAAAAGTCTCTAAAAGTGTATTTTTTGCATTCTAATTGTATTGACAATTTGTATTTTTTTGTCATATCGTTCAAAATATTGGTTTTTTAGCGACAATTATTTGATGTGTATTGAAAAATTAATTAGCAATACATAAAATTGTAGAAAATATAAACTTTATAATATTGATCCATTTTTCATTTTTTATCTATGTGAAAAAGTGAAGATATCATTACAAATTTTTATTTAAAAGAAAAAAATATTTTTTTCTTTTTTAAAACACAAGTACATAAATGCACTTAAAAATAAACATCTCATGAAAGAAGAAGACATTAGAAAATGTATAGTGTCAAAATCAATCCTCTAAAAAAAATTTGGTGATGATACGCCACCACTATTCATAATCGACATAAAAAGCATCACAGAAAACAAAAACAAACAAACAAACAAAAATTAAAAGTGCCAAAAATATGCTCAAAAAAAGAAAATTTATTCTGCATCACCACTTTTCAAAATCGAGTGTTTTTCTTACTACGTCAAAAAGTAGGTACCAGTGCAGTTACCTATTTCATCCGTAACAATTTTTATAATGAACAGAGTCGAAAATTGTGATATCAGTAGAAAAAATCCATAACTCCTATCGAATCCATGGTTCAAATATCAAAGAGCATTGTGATAAGTAAAGAGTGTTTATTTACATATACCTATGGTATTATACACTGGCATAAATTTGAAGAGATATGAATACTTAGAAAAAGCAATAGATTTTATATGAAAGTCAATAAACAAACAAAAAATCAATCACGATGATTATTAAACCGGTGTTGAGATAAACATATAAGCTTATATAGAAGTTTTGTTAATAGTTTCTCCATTAGGGAAAATGAGACCATATTTAGTTCGAAGATTCAATTAATAAATTTATAATCTAAAGTCTTGAGATTAATGAAAAAAAATACTCCACTTAACCCATCAACATATGGCTGCAAGATAGCAAGGAAATAAATTACTCTTTTTCGGTATAATCACAAATTATGAAAAGTCACCAAGGTTTTTAGGAATTCAAGAAGTAACCCCATAGACACAATATAGTTATTTTGTGAATAAAAATATTGGAATAACATCTCATTATTGGATTAAGGCATGTAATGAAGGAATTATCATATGTTTAACCTTATAAAAAAATGAGGTTTAGGTAGAGGTTGTTACATAGATATATAAAACCAACAACTAATATTTTTTGAGTTGTTGCTTTAATAACAACTTCCTTACGTGGATTTACTCGGCTTGTACCTTTTTCGTAATCATCTTAGCTCCATTATACATCTGAATTTTGTGTTCAATAATTCATTAAAAATTGTGGTATAAATTGTAATTTCTCGAGGAGTACAATTCGCTCCAATCATGATATTTTCCATGAGACCTCATTTCATTCTAATGTTGATGGGTATATTCTTTGATATGTTCACAAAGTTCCCCCTCCGAGAAAACATCATGCAACATGATGGGGGGACTCGGGACCACTTATCAAGGCCAAAGGATGTCAAGATTTTATGTTACTCATCCAACTTGTATACTTGAATAAGGTAAGAGTATCAATGATGCGGTTCTCCCCAGGGATGCTCATAAATTGGCATGAATTCCATGATCGTGACATCAAAAGGAATATCAATGTCCAAAATTTCATGAGAAATTAGATGGTATACGAGCTAAATGGGCATAATATAATCATTAAGTTTTTTCACCGCAGGTGTCACCCAAATCGAGGTGTTAGATGCTAACTAGATCCTTTGATAAGAAATATTATCCAAACCGAAAGGCATACACTCACCATACAAGTCTAATTCTAAAGGAAAAGACACCACCCAAGGATCAAGTGATTGATGAAATCCATCGGTGATTGAAGAGATCACGTGCATGTGAGCCACATAAGTAAAAGGAACATCAGATCGAGGGTATAGGAAAGACATCAAAAAGTGTCAAAAAATAAAATCGCAGACCCACTTTGACGCTCTCATAAGTTGGAGGGTTATCTCTAATAAATGACACAATAGTTCCCATAGTGTTGTACTTATTTTTCAACATACAATATGTTATCAAAAAAATTGCACCCGATAGATCTGCTAATCGGACAACTTCATGTAATCTGTTTCAAACCAACTTGTAACTAAAGTTTAGCCTCTTCAATATGAGTGGGCTCTCTCAAAGGGGGTTAACGATATTGAATAAATATGAATCTAGATGGCTAACTCTACTGAAAAGAACTTGCTTGTGATGTGTATAGGTTGAAAAGAGTACAATTCTGCAATCATTGGGCTTATGGAGTCAAAAAATTCAAAGCAATTCGATAGTAAGTTTACTTGACATGGAAGTCGAGGTAGGTAAGAGTCTTTAGCGAGGTAAAGCACATATGAAAATATTAAATAACACGAGTCAATTCATATATAAAGGGAGTCGAGCATTACATGAATAAATTCCGAGTATTAAAGATGAAAACCACTTGAAAAATGGTACACATAGAAAATATAGATCAAGTAAGCACTAAAAACTCCATGAGAATCTCAGGGTTGGTCAAGTAAAAGTTCTCTATAGTACTCGAAAACAATCAATTTACATAAAGTTGTAGTATTGCCAAAAATTCTCCAACCCCTTACAAAATTGAATATCTTCCCTTTAATAGACTTGTTACATATGAGATCATCTCGCCTCTTGGCTAGATTCATCGAACTTTTCCTAATGACACCTTGCATAACAAGAAAACATCTACTTTAATGAGAAAATGACAATTATTCTATTTGACATTCCTTTTTCCCTAATAGGACTCAAATTGTTCATTATTACATGAAGTACCTTATCTTGTAATATTAGTTACATATTTGATAAATATTCCTTCACATGTTCGAATAGGGTGTGACTGAACTCATCACTACATGACATCTTAATTAGCCTCCTCTAAATGCTGGGAAACAAACCCCCGCCTTTTTAGGAAAATTGGTCCTTATCTTCAACACATAGTTTGGATGATGAGTTGTCTCCATCTCTTAGTATTCAAGTCTTGGATAGTCTGCTAACATAGTCCTTTTACCCTTTGAAAGTATCCACTCGTCCAAAACTGCACAAAAACTCGCTCATAAAGCTTCAAAATAGTATGCTACGAAAGTATGACAAGATGTCGTAGCATACTTTCATAGCGTTACAAAAATGCCCTTTACCATCAAATTTTATGATTCTTTCCTTCCCGCATTGTATTACTCATGTCTTGACCTATCCTCCATATTATTTCCTCCTCTTATAAGCTCCCCCAAAATGGTTCAAAAGGAAAAAAAGAAAGCTACGATGGGTTCATAGCGTTTTCAGAGCTTCAAGCCTAGGAAACGCTATGAAACTGTTGAAAAGTGTGTTATTTCCGGATTTTTTGTCTAGGTTAAAAAAATGTGTCTTCCAATTGTAAAAAATTTGTCTCCAACATACCATTTACCTTCAAAAAACATAAACCAGCTCAAACTAGGAGTCTTGAGGTGTTTCTTCTTCATTGATGATGAGTTGAGCTATTGGCTCCTCAACTACTGTCATTTTTTAGACCTTTTTTCTCCGGCTCCTCGTGGATTAGCTCTACATTTGTTCTTGGAGATCTTTAACTCAGTCCTTCGACTTCTTGTTGGTATATTTTAAGTGCATGTTCATTATCCCGACATGTTTCACCTCTTTCCTCAATGAAATGGTCCATTTGATTGGTCAGTTGTGTATTATCTAGGGTCTTGGATACACTCTGCCAACCTACTCTTCCCAAACCTCTTTCATATTTTCAAATTGAAACTTTTGGAAATTATGTTTCCTTTCTTCCTTCTTCAGTAACTACAATTTCATGGTTAGCTAACCTTAATCGTTCTTCAAGGAGTTCAAACTCTGTTTTTTCAATTACTTTTTCTTTTCCTTTCTTTGGCTTGCTAATCGTATCTTTTTCTCGGGAGATGAAAGATCAATAATTTCTTGTGGTGGCTTGATAGTATCAGTAGCTAGATGAAATTCTTTGTTGCTCTCCAAAAAGTTTTTCTAGCATGCCTTGTCATGGGCTTTCTTGCTTGGAACATAAAACCCCTGCATCTTCACCTTCAAACTCTAGCTTCTTTGCGGATTTAGCTTTCTTAAGTTTCAGTCCACCTTCCTCTATATCCTCGGCTTGGACTATTGGAGTCTCTTCAATATCAATGGAATGTATTACATCTTCTAATTTTCCTTTAGCTATTGTTTTTTCTTCTACAACCATTTTTTTTGTCTTCTAAAGCCATTGTTTGACTCATTTTAATCCTTTTGCTTCCTTGTTTATTCACGACTTGTTTTTGTTTTGTAGGTTTAATCACTTTTGATTTTTTGTTTTGTAGGTGGGACATTGGGTGTATCAAAACTCTGCTAATTGCTCTGTTTCCATCATGACTAGTTCACTTTTCTCTACTCTTGTGGTTCACTTGCTTCTACCACTAAAGGTGATAAGATACCCCTAGGTTTAGGATTTCTTGTAGGAGTAAGGGTATCCAATTCAAAACCACTAACAAATAAGAAAGAATACCCAGTCTCTCGCCTAGTATTTGGAGCTCTTCTAAAAACTAGCAATTTTGTTAAACCATGATGAAACAATGAATTTTCACTTCCTTCAAATTTTGCTTGGACCTTATCTCGCCATTTTTGCTAAAATTTTGTGTAAATAGAAAGGCAGAGTCAAGAGATATCTTACTAGCAAAGTGTAGGAGAAGCTTGAAATGGTAAGAATAGACTTTATGGTATCTCCCTTCACAAGTGAAATATTTATGGATGATAAGCGACAACTTTGAGTAGTTATCTTTCATGCGGCTCCTTGGAATGGAATTTGTAAGGTCCATTTCATTGTTTTTCTAGCTTGATAAACTCTTCGCACTCCTTCATGTTGAATTTGAAACCTTTCAACCACTTCCCTTGTCCCCTTGGAATCCCTCTAGTTTCGCAATGACCTTTGGTCTAATGGCAAGATTTAGCATCCCTACTTTAGTAGTCTGTTCCACTAAAATTTAGAGCAAATTCTTTGGAAACCTATACATGGTAGCCTTGTAGTCTTTCACAAAAATGTAAACATCCTATCCTTCTAAAGACTTCTACGGTTGTTGGGTCTTCATTGATCGGATTCATATCTTATGGCTCATATCTTAGACATTGGCCACCCTTATTTGTCTTTCTTTTTTCAGCCATATTTTCTTTAGTGTCTTCTCGACCTTTCTTGATAGTTTTATCGCTTTCGCTTGATAATTTTTTGCCTCACTTGATCACCGATATCTCGCAACTTTTCAAAATACTAGCCACGGCTTTGGTTTAATGAAATGCTCTCCGGAGCTCAATATCACGCAAATAAGGAATGAAGAATGAGAAATGACTTAATTTGGAAATATTTTTAATTTTTATGCCCATTCACAAGCACAATGATGACTCATACATGCCTAAAATGGTGATGATGACTTCAGATCCGACAATGTACCTTATTCTTTACCCTAACTCGACTCAAATGGTATCTAACTTATCCTTTTCAAATGATTTTCTAACACATAACGACTAATTTGACATGATAGGCAGGAAACCTCACTTTCGTAGTGTTCTTAGTGTATTTACAGGGTGTTTTCGCTACGAAAGTATCAATGGTTTCGTAGCGAAAAGTGAAATTTCTCAATGCATTTCGCTACGAAACCCTGTGGTTTCTTGGCTAAAACGACCATTTCGGTACTAAAACATTGGGAAATGAAAACTATCGAGAAAATTATGAGTGATGTGACATGAGAGGATTTTAAAGTGAGTGGGTTTAGACCTTAAGGTAAGCTTAATAATAAAAATTAATAAATTTCCTTGACCAAGTAATGAAAAATGAACCCTACAACCCTATCTTTGACACATGAACCCATATGACTTTGTCAAATGATGCTTCATTTTTTTTAAGTGATAATACAATAATCAATATAATCAATTGTGATGATCTTTCCTTCGTGGGGAAAGTGAAGAATGTGAAATACCGATGACACAACAATAGTAACAAAGCATAAACAATTATGGTAAAAGAGTACATTATAATATAGTGGGGTGTCAACAACTTCTACATTGATAGTAATGAGTTCCCCCCTATATTGATGGAAAATGGTATAAGAACACCATGAGGAACAAAATTATGTAGATCAAAGGCTTGAGGTATGATACTTGAATTAATTAGTGTTAGATAACCGAGGGATTTCCAACATGTCGAGGCCATAATGCAAGTGGAAGATCCTTCATCCATAAAATTATGGTGTACATCTTGACTAAATATGCACACCAAGATCCGAAAAGTGACATGATGGGATAATTAAAAATTTTACTTTCAAGGATCAACCCCTCTCATAATAGTCAATGAGGATCTACAATGTGTAAGAAAACTCTATAGAACCTCTAAGGTACACATGGCACAAGGATATTGGGCTAATTCTTCAACAATATTATAGTTTTTAGTAGTTGTCACATTGGGATTGTGTGTTGACTTGCGAGAATACTCTTAGGTGGGAAAAAGAATTGGCTCTAAAGGATTATCTAGCATGAGAGTTCCATTGAGAATAGTGGGGATAACTGGGTCCTTGAAAGAAAAACTTGAATTGAGGGTGTCATAATATTTAGATCTCATAAACAAGTTTACTTGCTCATTGCAAATAAGGATGGGTGCAAGACCTCCAATAAATTGTTGTCCTTACATGCCCCCCAAGTGGAGGTGGAGGAGGTTGTAATTCCCCCTTCTTGCATCTACCCAAGCAACCATCCAACCATGGTGAACATGCGACCTTCTAAAGGTGACTTCCAAATGCGAATGGACAAAATCCTTGGGACTAACACAAATTTGTTGAAAACTCCACTCCTTCTGGTTCATAATCCACCAACTCCTACTCCTACACGTGGGTCCAATAGTAAGCAACCAATATCTCATCTCAAAAGAATATTTGACTAGTAGTTGTGTGTCTTTAAAGGGTTTATCATGGTGACCATATTTGTACTTAAAAATATATATATAGTGCGTATAAAAAAACTCATGGTTACCATTTAATCTTATTATTCATTACGACAAGGATACCGGAGATTGACATTGTCCAGAGATCGCTCACTCTTCGTCAAAACTACGCCTGCTATAGTCTCGAAACTCCACCACCCTTTTCTCCATCTGCAATTATATGAACCTCTAAGGTTTCTCCAGTGTTGAATTCATCTCCCATGGTAGAGATGTTATAATGTACGCTTTAAAATTTTGACTCCGTTAAAATAAAATATAAAATTAAATTTTAAAAATTAAATTAATAGTTATAATTAATAATTAAACCAATATATATCCATCTTAAGTCTAGATATACCAAGTACTTTGAGATGAGGAATAACATCTCTTAAGGTGTAAACATATTTTAAAGTGAAAAAATATTTGATCCATGTGTGTATTTGGTAGATCCAGATTAAAATGGTTCTAGACTACGTTCATACAATGAAAGAAATAAAAACAAATAAAAATAGAAAGTAACTTGCAAACTATATTGAAATATTTATAATATTGAAATATGATAAAAAGTTTTGACCCTTCCTTAAAATACTTTTTTCTCATCCAAATATCATTTTCCCACTTCATTTAAATTTTAAGAGGGTATTTTTAATGGAGGATTGGCGGGAAAATGAAACACCTATAAAATTTTGTTACCAACACAATAGGGAACACCCTCTCATCGATATTGATATTGCATTAGAGATTTGGATATATATAGTGCATTGGAGATTAGCCTTAACACCCTCTCATTGATTCTGATAGTGCATTGGAGTGTTCGAATCAAGAAAATATGATAAAGCGATTATTTAGTTTCAAGAAGGAGCGGCGCCCCTCCTCCATCACGTGGAGAAGGAATATGAGAAAGCAATAGTTTAATCAATTATTGCATGTATAATATAATTACCATGGACGATCAGACATAGTAACTATGATTTAATCAATCGTGTGATTTATTTTTTTTGGTTGGGGTAGATGAACAAGAGATCAATGTGATAAACAAAAAAGATCATGAAATTGTACGTGGAGCTCGCATATACAAAAAGTAGCTCAAGAAGAACCGACCCGATCATTCTCACATCGCTATCAAAGGTCGGGTTATGCATGTCCTCAAGTAGAAAAAAAATGTATGTATATATGCTCTCGCATTTTTAATATTTGTGTGGGTTTTAATCTGTTCAAAATTACTATGTTTTAATCATAGAAAACACAATTATGCACAACTAAATTTTGAGGATTTGGATACATAATGTAGAATTGAGTGTTGCCGGAAGTGTCTTTTGGTGGGGGGGGGGAAATTTCTAACTTGTGGATTTAGGGTTTGAAAACTAGTTGGAAGAAAATAGAACTCAGTAAGCTAAGGTGGATGTCCCAGGGTTGTGTTGTGTCGAGGGGTATTGGGGGGTTCGAGTACACCATGCAAAGGATACATAGACTCATAAGCTAAGGTATTTGTCCCATGCCTCTGCATTACCTTTCAACATAATGACCTATAGACCCTGCTTCGACCTTCAAAAAATAAGACCTCCCATGTAAAAATTTTGGAAATTTAAAAAAATACGTTGAATCTGAAATTTCCACCTCATTACACAACCCCTAGGCTAAGTTCATAATAAACCCTAGGTTAAGTAAAAAATAAAACCATAGATAGAACCCTCCTCGAGAAAGGTGTCCACATGTTACACTATGGTTTGTCCAAATCCAAGGTGGTCACCTTCGAAGCTAGGTGTACACATGTCAAGTGCTCCTCCTCCAAGATGGTGTACTCTTCAATCAATGGTCCTCAACTCACATTTTGCATAAGGTGGTAACATGCTTCAAAGGCCATGTATTGACTCAATGTGTTCACTGAAAAACATATGTACCGGGGACGTGATTTCACTAATAACATCAAGGGCCCCATGATTTGATGATACTCGTGGGATTTTCCAACTCGAGCCTAGAAACACTTCCACACAACTTCTTAAAATTGAGTTCCATCAAAGTAGTCACGGACTTGCAGTCAACAATCCCAAATCTCTCCAAAGCAATTTCATGACATATTTTCCTTGAGAAATGAAAATTTCACTTGGCTTTTTCCGGACTTCCAAGCCTAGGAAATAGTGCATCAATCCTAGGTCCTTCATCTAAATCGGAAGCTAGCTCCCTCTTACATTGATGAATGAGAGGATCAGCACTGTCGAGAACAGATCATCGGTCCCTTGTCTCACTCACATCGGCTCCCCAATAAGAAACCTTAATGGTATGAAATATTGGAATTTAATATATTATTCTTGTAGTTATAAATAAATACTGGAAATGTAATTGGAACAAGGAAGAATACTAAATCAAGAAGAATAGAATGAGCTCAATAAGAGGAAGGCGGAGAGCATGAATAAAGAAAAGAGTCGGCCCACACCCAAGCCTAGTCAACTACGCCTCACCCATAGCAAGAGCATCAACCGGCGATAGAAATTCTCCGACCCCCCTATCGATAAATCCATCCTCCTTCTTCACCCCTACACTGGATGCTTCTTTCCCCCCAGGAAAAGATACACTAGATTATTGCCTGACATCATCAAGGCCTAATCCATGCTCGAATCTCGGAGACCTTGAAACAGAAACATGCAAGTATGTTGGAACACCTAATCCTACACGGGTAGGTGTCGAATGCGAAAAGTCACAATGGAGTCCAAGTGACCTTGGAATATGAAACCAAGAGTCACACCATTTTACTATAAATGTACATCATGTATAATGGAAAAATAAGAAAGCCTCACGCTTATCTTTCATTGTGTGTTGAGTATCTTGTGTGTGTGTGTTTATTCCTCATACACCATGTGTGTGCTTCAACATGGTGTTTAACATGGTATCGTAGTGGGCTTAATCTTTGACCGGCTTCCAAATTGAGTGAGCCATTTGTGTTTATGGCCTGTGCATATCTGCATTTTTGCAGCATTTAGAGAGTTTTTGCAGCAGTGATTTTGACATTTTGCCACATTCAGAATTGGTTTTGAAGAGGAGAAGCATTCAAAATCCCAGCATTCAGAAATTGGCAGCATTCAGGCATTGGCTTTGAAGAAAGGCATCACTGCCCATCTGAAGATTTTTATTCTAATTTTTCTCTGCAATTTATGCTTATTAAAATCTGCATTTTCAAGAGCTGCTGGAATATTGTTTAAAGAGGGTTTCTGAGAGAAAAATTTCTGAGTTTTTCATTGAAAAACCTCTGCAAGTTTCAAGATTTTTGAATACTGTTAAAGTCTAAAATGGAGTAGATTGCTGTATATTTGGAAAAATATGTTGTTTTGAAGACTAAAATTCTGAATTTTCCCTCATTTCTGCACTTTCTCTGCTGCTGGAAAAATCATTTTTTTCCAGTCTACAAGTTCCTGCAAATTATTCTGCTGTGTATCTATAAAAATTCTGCTATATATTTGGAAAAAAAAAAAAAAATCTACTGCTAGATTTCATACTCCTCTCTACTGTTCTTATAAAAAATAATAATAATAATAATAAATTAATTAATTAATTAATAAATAAAAAAATCGATTCAAGCGCCTCTGGCCTCTCGGCCCCATTTCTTACCAACCCACTCCCCCTGCAACTGCAATTCGCCCTCACCATATCTGCAACCCTCTACCTCTCAACTCACCTCCCCACACCCGCTCGCACCCTAACCCCCCTGGCAGTATGCCCCATTTCTACGTGCCTCTGCTCCTACCTATACACACCGAGCTCTCAAATATCGCTCCAAACTCTGCGGCTCTCCCCTAAAACCGCCCTCCTCACCTCTCCCTACGACCCACACTTACCTATCCCTCACAACCAAAATACTCCTCGCACTCTCTGCAATTTACGCTCTTCCTACGCACTTACCTATCCCTCTCTGTTTTTTCTACTCTGCAGACTCTCACCAAACCCAATCCCACACCGCACCCTCCCCATAGCCTTTCGGCTCCACCTCCCCACACCTCCGCACGATCTATCCCCTCCCCTATTCCTGCGCAGACCCCCTCACGCGCCCTCTGCAATCTGCACTCACTACGCTCCCTATCCGCCCTACCCTTCTCACCTGCGCCCCTACTCCACCATATCCCATACCTCTGCGCTCCCCCCACTCTGCACCTGTGTTTTACCCTACGAGCTCTCACCTCACGCCGCTCCCCTATTCCCTCTACACTCTCCCCATCGCACCGCTCACTCTGCGCTAAAGGCCAACCCTCCCACCACTCGATACCCTACCCGCTATACCCACCTCACTACATACGCCCTCTACCCAACAGCCTGCCACTCCTCACCATCGCTTACGCCCTCTCCCTCACACTCTTCTCCACGCCTTTCGACTCCCTTACACTACCGCCTTTTCATTCAATTTTTAAAATTTGATTTTTTATAAATCTCCTTCCCCTCCTTTTATATTAAATTACCCCCCTTCCCTTTTTTATTAACATTTCTTTTAGTTTTCCCACCCCCCATCCCTTTTTTTAATTTATTAAACTCCCTTCCATTCCTATTATAATCCCTTTCCAATTTTTTAATTAATTTCAAAAAAAAAAAAAAAAATACTCTCCCACTCCTTTTAAATTCCCTCTTCCTTTTAATTCCCCTCCCCACACATTTTTTAAATTTTCATCTCCCTCCCTTTTAATTATTTCCCATTTCAAATAATTAATTTTTTTAATTAATTTTCAATTAATTAAAAAAAAAAAAAAAACCAGTAGAGAGAGAGAGGAAAGGAGCGAATATGAACAGCAGAAAAATGGAAAATGGCATATGAGGAGCAGATGGATTGAATACATAGAAAAAAGTGCAGATTACATTATATGATTTGTGGCATTAATATAAAGGTGATTTTTTGAAGAATTTTACATGAGAAGACAAGTTTGCCATCATTGCAAAACAGTTATTTGAAGAAAAAATTCAGCTGCATAGTGTTTTCAGCTGCACATATTTTTGCAGAGATATTGACATTGTATTGCCTCTTCATAGTTGCAATCAAGATTTGAAGTGTATTTGAGTTGTTGATGTAAGTCATTGTTGATTGCCCTCCATCATTTGAGGAGCAGATTTTGTGCTTTGAAAATTCTTTAGAGTCATTTGTATTTGTTGTTGAATCACATTGTAAACGGGTGCATTTTCGGTTGAAGCCGACACCCTTTCATTTTTTGAGCCTAAGTTGTTGAAATGGCCAAAATCAATGAGGCATTAGAGTTTTTGAATAACCTCATTCATTCAAATGCTGATGATATCATAAAAATGAGCAAGAATTCTCTTTGTAACATTCAAAGTTGTTTGCTAGATGCACAAGAGAAGATTGAGTTTTTGCAGTTGGAATCTCAGCTTCAACAAGATGAACTTCAGCAAAAGAGTCACCATTTTGAACTTGTTTATGTTCAGAACATTGAGAAAGACTCCCATCAGCAGCAAGTCAGTAAAGTTGCAGTTGATCCACATTCAGTTCCTTGTACTAGAGAAGATTTACATGCAGATGCAGCCACTCAGCCTGCACTTCTCAAGCCCATCATCAGACCTTGGGAAGAGCTTGTCCACAACAAGCACCGAACTGGTCTTGGATATGACAAGGATGTGACCTTTCATATTCCAGACTACACCAAGCCCATCAAATTTCAGAGTGCCGGATTTCTGTATGACAGTTCACCTGCAGCTATTCCAGATCCTGTTCCGCTTCCACAACAACATCAGATCGTAAAATGCCAACATTGTGATCGAGTTGGCCATATGAAAGATCACTGTTTTGATCTTCATCCATGCAAGCACTGTGGTCGGCACACTCATTCTTCAGACATATGCTTCAAACACAAGCCTCCTGCAAGAACAAAGATTCATCTTGGATGGATCGCTTCTTGGCAATGGGCATCAGCAGCCAAGAAGATGTTTAAGTCGCATGTCAGAACTTGTTCACGGATATTGAGCAAACTTGCAGTTGAGTTTTCGCCATCATCTCACCTTGTCCCTGATAGGGGGGGAAATGGTGGTCATGTACAAGCTTCGATGACAGATCAAGCAAGCCTGAGCCACAATCTCTCATTCCATGTTCAGAGTTGTAGCCAACACTTCAAGCGAGCCTGAGCCACAATTCGTCATTCCAGATTCAGAGATGTAGCCAGAGACACGGATGCCCATGAGCATGCCTTTGATTGGTGGACAACCTTAAACCATCATCTTTGGTTGGTGGATAACCTAAAAACATCACAGGTAGCAGACCTCCCCTCTTTTAGGTCGAAGTTATCCCTTTCATATATGAGGAACACTTCCTCTAGCAGAAGCCTTCAGCTTAGCAGCCTTCAGCTTCTTTCCAACTTTGGTTGAGTTCCAGGAAATGCTTCAAAGCATTCCAGAGTCATTGGTAATCCTAAAACCATCACAGGTAGTAGACCTCCCTTCTTTTAGGTTGAAGGTCTCCCTTTTTTATGAGGGACAATTCCTCTAGCAGAAGCCTTCATCTTCTTGCTAGTTTTGGAAGAGTTCCGGGAACTGCAACAAGTTTTGTGTTCCAGTGTTGGTGGTCATCCTTAAACCATCTCTTTTTTCCAACATTTCAGAGAGTTGATTCAAACCAAGTGTTGCCATGTATACTTTGCAGATTTGTATTACAACTCTTTTCTTGGACTCAAACATACCCCTTCGGATTAAGGGGGGATGTTGGAACACCTAATCCTACATGGGTATGTGTGGAATGCGAAAAGTCACAATGGAGTCCAAGTGACCTTGGAATATGAAACCAAGAGTCACACCATTGTACTATAAATGTACATCATGTATAATGGAAAAATAAGAAAGCCTCACGCTTATCTTTCATTGTGTGTTGAGTATCTTGTGTGTGTGTGTTTATTCCTCATACACCATGTGTGTGCTTCAACATGGTGTTTAACAAGGTACAAGAATATGAATTAGGATATTTCGTGCCCCCTGAAACTATAATTATTATATGAAAATAGGTTATTAACGAGGTAACAGATTTACAAATTTGCTTCAAGGGAAGGCATTGAATTGAATTATTGATTTGAAAGGCCCGATCTTGGGTCCATTCATTTATGGTGATGAAGGGATAAGATACAATTTGATGGATGGATGGATGATGAAGCTTTGAAGTGTATGTATTTTTATGAATTGTCTAATTTTGCTGATTTTGGATGTTCATATGGGTTGGTTCCATTCCCTGGAGGAACTACACTTCTTAGTGGCATCCCTATAGATAATGATTTTAAGGATATATCTTATGGTTTTCTAGTGAGTCATGGATTTCCCCTAAGTCCAATATGTATTTATGCTTACCGCTCAACCCCCAAAGGGGAGGGGGGAAAGGGTTGGGGGAAACAGAGCAGGTCAATACTTGGTATTGAACTTCGATTAAATCCCAACTTCATCAAGTAGTTATCAATCCTCCGATATCAAGCCCCGGGGGTTTGCTTTACCCCATATAGGGCTTTCTTCAACTTGCATATACATGTGTGTATCTATCTCAAACTTCGAACCCCGCAGGTTGTTCCACATAGGCCTCTTCCTTGATTAAGCCATGTAAGAAGGTATTATTCACATCCATCTGATGTAGACCCCATCCTTTCGATGCAACAAGGAAATGATTGATCATATGGTGGTGTAGCGGGTAACGATGCAAATATTTCATCATAATGTATGCCTTTATTTTTTGAGAAGCCTTAGGCAACAAATCTTTCCTTGAACTTTTTAGCACTTCCATTGGCTCCATGCTTGATCTTGTAGATCCATTTCGACACGACAACATATTTTTTCCCTTCTGCTTAGGGACCACATCCTAGACATCATTCTTCATGATCGACTCATATTCCACATGCATAGCATCCTTCCAAACTTGATTCTTCATGGCTTCTTCAAACGTTCCCCGGCTCGGGATTGTGCAATGGTGCTCATGGCTGCTAGGTACCCTTAGTACCTATTCGGCTTCTTAATTTCACGCAACATTCACCTTAGAGAAATATGTCTCTCGGAATATTTGAGAGTGTCTCTAAGCCATGAGGGTCTTCTTTTATTTGAAGAAGGTGGATCTATAGTATCCCTCGGACCTTCAACATCGGGCATCGGTTCATCCTTCGGTTCTTCCTTCTTCCCTACTTCTTCTTCTTTGTCTTCCTTTGAGGTAGGAAGATTCCTAACCTTCACGAGGGAAGAATCTTTGTTGAAGGTGACATCATGGCATATCTCCACTTCACTTTGACCCGGGAACATCAAATTATATATGCCTTCGAGGTTTCACGGTAGAGTCGAAAAATATTCCCTTCTTTCTAGAAGCATCCAATTTGCTTATCTTTTCTTTTCAAAGCACATGAAAATATACAAGACTTCCCAAAACTCTAAAATGAGAGACATCAAGCTTCTTACCATAGCATACTTATTCGGGATTTTTGGAGTCCAATGCATAATGTGGGAATATATTTTGAACATACACAACTATGATGTGGGCATCTTCTCCCCATAGGAACTTCAGAATACCTTGGTCATAGAGCATGGCTCGGGTAGCTTCTAAAATGGTTATATTCTTCCTTTCAACAACACCATTTTATTCGTGAGTATACGTGAGTAGTGGTCTCCCTATTAATGCCGACTTCGCTGAATATTCATTGAATTCATTTTACTCATATTCGGTTCCATTATTGGTCCTAAATTGTTTTATCTTCTTCCCTGCTTTGATTTTCAACCAAGGCCTTGAAGGTGTAGAACCACTTGAATGCTTCGTCCTTCTTCTTCAAAAAATATATCCAAGTTTTTAGGGAGAATTCATACTATAAAAGTGATATAATATAAGCTTCCTACCAAGGATGTTATGGGTAGCATACCATATATATCATAATGAATCAATTGTAAAACATCGATGTCTTCATGACACTTTTAGGGAAAGGTGCCCTTGTATGCTTTCCTTCGGCCCTGTCACCACCTTCCTTTCTTTGGGAAGGGATTTATAATGAAGGTGTGCAAACCTCTAGTGCCATAGCTTGCATCGACGATTTTTGTTACATGTCATGGCCCCCACAGATTTCCTCCAACTTGATAGAGTGTGTCAACCCTGAAACCAAGAGTGAACTCTTATTTGAAGTTCCTCTTCCAAATGTGTACCTTTCCATCGATGAATTCCACCTTGAATCCTTTGTCTTCCATTGTAGAGAGGTATACATTGGATTCTTATTCAATTCGGTATGTACAAAAATCTTTCAAACAGAGGACTTGACCTTAATTTAGATGAAGGGTCACGGTCCTTGTCCCTCCTTGCAGGATAGGTGGAATAGTCTCCAAGGATAATCTCCAAATTAGTATCCTTTTCAATAAAATCAAAGAGGGCCTCTTTATATCCGGTGAAGTGCCTTGGGGCACCACTATTAATAAACCATTTATCCGGGTTTTTGAGAGGAGATGCGGCAGAGAGGGAAGATATAAGAATATATTCATTTTTTCTTATCAACAACATTGGATTCATCATACACCGGAGTTCCTTGACCTCTTGAAAGGTTGATCATTTCCATTTCCATTTCGATCAAAGGGAGCCTTCCTCTTTCATGTGTTGTTGAACTCCGTTGTTCCTTTGATTTCCATTTCCCATGAATTTTTTGTTGTCATCATCTCGCCGAGAGCCCTCTTTTATTGGGGGAACCTCTTGCATAGTGACCAAACTTGCTACAATTGAAACATCTTCCCTTCCTTCCTTTGGGACTCGCTCTTCCATGATTTTGATTTCTCGGACAGAATTATTCCTCTTCTTTGCATGAGCGGTGAAGGCGGTAGGGTCACTTCCATTCCCATTAGATGGATGTTCGCTCTCCATCACCATTCTCACCTCTTGAGTGCATCTTGTCAACAATTCATCAAAATCGGGAATTATATTATTATTGAGAATAGTAGTATTAAATACATAACATGCCTCGGGAAAGACCTCCAAGAGAAATGAGGTTGAGCTCTCGATTTTCTATAGCCTCTCCAATAGATAAGAGATCATTCTTGATTTCGTTGATCCTCATGAAATGGGATTGTATGGACTCTCCCTTGTCCATCTTGATGTCCTTCAATTTTTTCTTCAAAAGAGAATTTGATTAGCATTGCTAGCCTTGAACATGTTAACCAAATTATCATGCATCTCCCTTAGATGTGCCCATCTCTGAGATATAAGTAACCATTTGCTTATTAATAGAATCCTACGATGATTTTCTTCGCCTTGACTTCCCCTTTTGTTATACTTTGTTTTAGTGGCGGCCTGGTGCATTTGCTGGAGGCTCAATGATCTTTCCCTGCACATAATCCATAACATATTGTTCTTCTAATGTAAGATCCAAGGACATTTTCCGAGCATGATAATCGGACTTATCGATCGACTTTTCATCGATCCCAAGTATGATGAGGAAGCCATTTATCCCCGGCCCTTGTTTATTCAACTTCGACTGATTTCTTTTCTCACTCTTGCTTAGGCTTTGTCTTCACCTTAGCTTTGATACCATGTTAAATTTTAGTTAACCATGGTATGCTCTATGGTCGAGCTGCGTTTACTTCAATATTTCTTATTAGCCCAATTCAATTTCGATATGAAATACATAACCATTAAAATTAAATGCCGATAGAAGATAAAATAAATCAATAGAAGACAAGCTAGGACAAGAGACACACTAATTTTTATAATTCTTCTTATTCATCATAGGGAGAGAAAATGTATTTTACAATAGCTTTAACATGATGCCTTAGCCAGGAAAGTCTTCTTACTGTTAAACCAACAATTCAACCTCCAAACAAGCGTAGTCAAAGTTCAGTCAAACTTGGCCTTCAATCAAAGTCAAAAATAGGCCAAAACATTCCACAAATATGGTCAACGCAGTAATTCAAAATATGTGGTCAAAACAATAGTCAATGTTGTGGTCAATCTAGGTAAAAGTCAACATCTTGCCTCGATTTTTTGTGCCTCCATCTGCATGACCTCTTCAAATTGGATTTTTGACCTCAAAAACACAATCAAAAGGTCAACGTTGACCTAAATTCAATGTCTGGTCAATTCTATCCAGAAATCCCCTAAACCAGCCAAAAATTAAAGCCTTCTTGTTTCACAAGTGTGGAGGAGAAAGCCTTTAATGTTGTATGAACCATTCGGTGAGAGTGAGATGTGTGAGATGAATGAATGATGAAATGAACATCATGTCTTCCTTTTTTATATCCATGGTGAGGGTATGTGACACATCTTTTGGGGCTTGTGAGCCTGCACATTACAATTATGTCCGACCTTGACAAATTTCACATGTGAGGAAAAATAAATTCAAAAATTCAACTTCTACTCATCCGAACAAGATGACATTTAGATCAATCTTGCACCTCTCCAAAAGAGGAATCCAACAAAAATATCATCTCCATCATATGATTTTGGCCCTTTTTTCCAAATTTAAGAATAACACTTTGTGAAAAATGGCTTCATTAACCTTCTTATTGAAAGGAGTAGATATTGTGCAAGCCAATGTTGGAGATTAGAGGATATAGATTGAGAGGAGAAAATACCATGAAACTCTGTATGAGGAATTTGGTTAGGGATCATGATGTCGGAACCATATTTTATAGGCTCGTTGGATGATGACAATGTTTTCGATTGTGCCTTTTGATGTATGCCAAACTTTGTTCCTTGCCATTAGTCACCAACAAACGCACATGCATACATATTTTTAGTGCATTATTGGTACGGATTATCAAAGAATGGGTTTATTGTTTTTTTAGTATTTATCCAAGAAAATCATCGTGTAGATACTAGATTCTAAACACTTAGGGATCCGAGGTTCATGAACAACAAAAATATGTGATGTCTTAGAATGGGGAGAGGATACAAGGGATCCTATTAAGGTGATCTCATAGTGTTCCTTGTTCTTTTTTATTTCATTTTATACATTGAGAAATATTGATTATCATTTTGGAATTTTGTACAATCATCTTGGCTTTTATGAATCTATGATCATTGATTAGCAAGTAGTTAACTCGATAGTATCAAATTGAGTTTTATTGGACATTATCTCTAAAGAGGAGGCTTATCTTAATGATTGTATATAGTTGATAAGTATTTTCTCTATTTCATCTTTGTCATTAACGGGGACATGTGAGTGTGTTATATATTGGATTCTACACACACATACACATGCCCAGTGATGCTGCAGTTGATGTGCCTTATATGGAATCGATTTGATAGTTTATACCATCCAATGCAAATTTCAAGTCTCATTTTATATGGGTAATAAATATTATAATGGACATATCGTTACGCAGTGGGTGGATTAAATTTTCCTACTCGAGTACATTTTCATTATTTATCATGTTTAAAATTAGAATTGAGTCTATGTCAGGAGGGCTATAAGTTGACTTGCAAGCTATTGGAAATAAATCTGATATTCCCGGTCCACATCCCCATCCTTTGAATGGAAATCATGTTTAAAAATGGTAGCAATGGGAGGTTGGTTTGTGTGTAAAGTTCCATGAGAGTCGAGGTGTTGGGCTACAAAAAATGGTAGGATTTCTTTTTTGTAGGATTGTTGGTCTTTGGATTCTTATGCATGCCAACATTTCACAAGTTTTCTTCACCCCAATCAATCTTTCAGAGTGACTTCTAACATGGGTGTAGTATTTTTTTTCTTAGATTTTTGAAGTTTGAACCATCCAGTGCATGTGGATTAATAATCTTGGTTGTGTTTTTTGTTATGTTTACATTTTGTATGGTATTGGAATGCAGTTGTAGTATGTGTCGTGGTCATAAAATGGTTCATTGGAGCTCATCTTTTTTATTTAATTTTATAATTAATTTATTTTTTTTGTTCTTAGTTTCCTTATCAAAATTATAGATAATTTTTTTTATTATGCACTTCGCATCTCAAAATTCATACCTGACTATTGGAATTTTTTTAGTAATTGGTAAAGAAATATAATTTTTTACTATGATATATTTTTGAGCTATAAAAATATACTTGCAAAATTTTCTACACCATTAAAATCATGATACGGATGTTTTGAGACTTTTTAACTTTATAAATTGTTTCGTAGGTAGATCCAAAACTTAAAATCAAGATGAAAACATGATTCAATTCAACCTTAAATTATGTTTTTATTTTGAATAGTAATTTCCCATAATACAAATAGGAAACTGGGATGATAATGGGAGTATTCTAGGAAGCTCGTATTTAAGTTCCATTCCCGATTTTTTGCCTACCTTTATCCCTTCCTGTGTGGATTTACATGGATGTTGGGATTATTTTGTTACACCAATGCTTTTTATGACAAGTTATACGAGCTTTAAATTATCTAAATTAATAATGGCTCATGTTAGTTGTGGTTGAAAATAAGATCATCGAAGGATTCAAGTCGGTGAGGACCTCCATAGTATCATTTTTGAACCACAACACATTCAATGTAATCTAACCTCATTACTAAATTATTTATTGGGTTATCTAATATTTGTATTTAAAAGCATTGATAGTCTCGAGGGAGGCTATTTCTAAAAGGAACTCCTTTGGAAATGAAAGGTTAATACCCTTGAACGCATTTATTTGGCAAGGTGTCATGCTTATTAATATTGCTTGTAACATTTTGGCCCACTTACTACTAGTCATTGTATGGAAGTGGGATTGTTTCATCAAATAAAGAGTATTTCTATTCTCCCAAATTATGTATAGTGTCTTGTGGGGAAATTATTTTAGGATCATGGCTTGATTGAGCCTTTCCCAACCTCTCTTTTCAAATTATAACGATTTGGGAACATAAAAAATCTCTAAAATATAGATTTTCTTGGAATGCTTTCATTTTTAGGTCTTATATATTAGAAGCTTCAAACCATTTTTCCCATACCATTTGGGTACAAATTCATCCCCAAAAGACTATATCAACTAGATGGAGTGCTCCTCAGAAAGGCTTTGGTAAAGCCTCAAAAATTTTCAAAGTAGAAAGATTTGTCATGGACTCTTTCTCCAATGTGCAACAGTGCAAATTCATAAATAAAGAAATAAATAATATTTGAATTAGTTACAACTCCCAAATACTTGTGCAAGGAAAGAGTTAACAACAATGAATTAGTGTAAAAAAATTTCGGTGAAAATCACATAAAAGAAATTTTTGTTGACGCGTTTCGAACCAGCCAGTGTGGTTCATCATCTTGTCCTGATGATGAACCACACTGGCTGGTTCGAAACGCGTCGACAAAAATTTCTTTTATGTGATTTTCACCAAAAAAAATTTACACCATTTTATGGATCACAGAAGCCAAATTCGTAACAATGAATTAATTAATCTTCCACCAGCCTCACATGAGTAAGTCCCAAGCAACCAACTCCATGGATGAATGTGCAAAATGAAGTAGTGAAATCCAAAAATAGTAAGTGGGAAACCTCAAACAAAACAAATATAAGGAGAAAAGGTGGAATATGAGTCTCTGAAAAATGCCAAAACTCCACAAAATAAATAATTATACACCTTTAAGAATAGTAAGAAGTGATTCAAAAATTTTACCCTACTATTTAGTAATATGACTAAGTAATGTGCCACCTTCCCAAGTTGCAGTGTGAAAAAAATCTGTGGTCATTAGACCAAAACTATTGTGTATTTTTTTCTCGAGTGTGTTCTTGCATTTATTTCTCATATCAGCTGAAACTAAATGATAGAGGTAACTCAAATGTGTTTCAAATAGTCCACGCAGGTCTTGGATATATGGTGATTGGGTGCATTGTTAAGGCACTCCTTGATGTGAAGTCACCAATTCAATTCCCTACCCTGATCGGGGTGATGTATTTGGACATGATGATGAAGATGTAGTCCTACCCAACTTACATGTGTTCCAAATAAATTTCATTCAAAATTTTTACATCGACTTACTAGTTTGGGACTATGGGAATCAAATTTATGGTAAACATTGAAATTGTGTTGAGTTGTCAGCTATCAAAAAATTTCTACGTGTCTACCTAAACATTATAAGAACCCAATCTAAATTGGCCCAAGGAAATGTGACTAGACCATACACCCAATGACAAGTAGCACCAACATCCTCTCGTAGTGCCAATCAACTCCACAATGGTATCATATTATCAACTCTAGATAACAATGAATCTACAAATGTAGGTCCAAAAACTAAGGTTGCACATTTGATATAATCTTTTTGCTAGACGAGGATGCTCAAGAAAAATGGAGATAAAAATAATGAACTTCCAATTTTTAAGTAGAAGTCATATTTTGTCCCTTAGTCTATTTTATCGCTTAGTGTTGTTTCTCTTATTAGCACTCGTTATGAAAGCAACATAGTAAAAGGAGTTATTTTCTTCAAAAAATATAGCTTGCTTATTAATTAGTATAAGGGGTCATAAAGTTGTGTTGAAATGTCATGATTAAGAATTCATGTTTATAAAGTCATCATTGTATCGAGTTGGGACAATTTTTCCCAACCTTCATCTCACCAAGGCCTTGATTAGTATAAGAGACCTCAAAAGCCTGAGTTAGCATTACGAGTGGAGGCATGATTTCATTGGCATTTTGATTCAACCTCCATTCTATTAATCACCTATACATCTAAATATAAAATTATGCTTGATAAAATGATTTCATCCTTTGTTAATTTGTGTTAGCATTACGATAGAGGCATCATTGTTGGCCATTTGCTTCTACCGTTCTATTAATTACTTATACATCTAAATATAAAATTGTGCTTGATAAAGATGATTTCACCCTTTGTATTATCTTCTCTTGAATATGTGTTTTCCTTTTCATTTGAGTCAAGTTCACATTGTTGATCCATTTCATTGTCATCACTCTAAACTAATAGCCACATAGAAAAGCATTCTCAACACCCTCTCAAAGGAATTATTGCAAGGTCACACATGTGTCATTCAAGACTTAACAAGTTCAAGTTGGTGATCTACGACTAAGATACCCTTCCATACCGTCCTTATGAATCAAGCATAAAAACTTATAATTAACAAGCAATGGATTCTCTTAACACATAATGATGTTATAGACATCAACTCGCACAACATTAGCATTAAATTTTAAACAATGCATCCACATGGAAGGAAGGGAAATCCACATTCCAAAGCGAGAACACAAAAACCACAATCAATCAAGCTACCTTGTTCCCGTAATTTCCATGACTCGTTAGACTTTGTCTCAAGAGTCCTATACCTAGCTTATGCTATAAGGGTAAAACAAAAAAAGTGAGAAAACCAAATGGAGAAGATCTTCAATTAAGAACTATAGAATTTCACTTTTAACATAAATAAAAATTCAGCTAAAGTATACCTTACTAATTTTACATTTTTGCTTAAAACTATAGCCCATGATCTAAACGTGACTTTTTCTAATTAGAAAAACCAACTTACTAATGAGATTTTTTTTCCTAAGTGTGACGGTGTAAGTGATCAAACTTGGCTTAGGGTTGAATCTAAAAAATTAGTTAGTTGTCTTGGAGAGTGAAATGAAGAATGTGGGCATTTAATGTATAGTCTCGGAATAATGGGTAGGCTAGGGTTTTAAATAGAGTTTGAGTCGCATATAAAGGGATGCACTAAGATTGGAGGTATTTAGTGTTGAGTATGTGTTGGTGGAGTTGAATTACTATCTCTGGCATGTAGAATTGTTTGAGTATGTCATGGTGTAGCACAAAGATGGAAAATGAAAGTCCTGTCTGTAAAGCGATTTGAGATATGAAAAGGGAATTTCACCGAGCGCAAGAACTAAGTCTTCTCTTAGCACTCAAGTCCCCACATAAATCTACATGGCTTACGTGTGCATATACTTTTTTATCATCGGATTATTCTCATGCTAAAGAATAAAAATTGAGAATGTATTTTATTGCAGTATGTTGTCTATGTAATGAGTTGTTTTAAAAAGTGAAATGCTAAGGTAGAACAATAGTCGTTCACTTATGGGGGACATTGCTAGAGAATTCACCCGGATATCTTTGCTAACCAAGAGAAATCATACTATTAAGGATCGTGGTATAGGTCATCCTATTTTTTAACTCCTGAGAATTTTAGGAAGAATGCCCAAGGACAACGGGATGAGACAAAAAGGATGCCATTTGTAGATCTAAATGAATGATAAATTGGGAAGATATGTTCTAAATTTGGGAATAAAGTAGGTAGGACACCTCTATGAAAAGATCTCATAAATCGATATATCAAGTAAGGCACAAAGTAATAAGTGGATAGGAAACCCTAAGTAAAAAAGGATGTACCAACACAAGTATGCAAGAGATAATGGGTGAGAAACCCAACTAGGGATGAGACTAGGACAAGAGAAAATTTTTTGACAAAGGATAAAAGAATAATTGTTATGTTTAAGCATATGCAAATTATATGAAGGAAAAGAGAAAAATAGGATGAATATAATATGGATGCATATGGTTCTTAATATTGATTTATCAAAACAATATGACCGAGTTAGTTGGCTCTATCTCCGACTTTATGCTTCTTCGTGTTGGCTTTAATCCACATGTGATTAAGTTTGCCATGGTATTTTTAAACAATATCAATTGTAGTTATCTTAAATTGATATTTTTCGGGATTTTTCAATCCCTCACAAGGCTTTAGGCAAGGTTGTCATCTCTCACCTTTTTCTCCTTTCGGCAGAAGTAGTCTTGAGCCGCTTAATACTAACAACAAAGAGATCTTGGGGAGATTTCTAGGGTAAATTTTGGTGGCACACTATTCCTTCCTCAACTACTTTGTGTTGATGATACTATTTATAAAATTTACCTTCAGGAGGCTCAAAATATGAAAGAGATTTTGGAACTTATAACAAGGCTACATATATGGAATTGAATATTTAGAAGTCTTCTTTCGATTCATGATGGATTAAATGACGAGATATGCTACAATTTAGTCAAAATTTTATCTTAGTACTAACAAAAAGAGATTTGGGGAGATTTCTAGGGTAAAGGTTGGTGTCACACTCGTCCCTACCTCAACTAATTTATGTTGATGATCCTTTGAATTTTTCTAAAGAGTACAACACCAGAGGAGAGTAGAAAGATGAAATATATTTTTGGAACTTTATGACAACGATACTGCGTATATGTAATTGAATCTTCATAAGTATTCTTCTCGATTCGTAATGGAGTAGATGAGGAGAAAACTCGAATTTGTTGAAATTTTTTTTCTTATAACCTATTCGAATTCTAAGTACATTTTAAATATATTGGTTCTCTTTGAAGCCGATGGACATCAAAATTTTATTGGAGTTGGTTCCTCGATAATATAGAGACAAGAATAAATCACTAGTGCAATCAGTGATTATCCATAAGTGGTCAACTCATGTTAATGAGATCGGTAATGGAATCAATTCCGCCTATTGGAATTCTCCGGCCCATATCATGAAGGGTGTTCTTGAAAAGGATTAGAAGGGTGTACCACAGGTTCTTAGGGTCAATAAATCCGGAAAAGAAAAGATATCTTTTGTGAATGGGAGGCATTGGTAGTAGCTAGGCCAAAGGAAGAAGTCGATGGGATTAAAGAACATCCATTTTTTGAGTCTCATCGAAGCTACCCTAAGAATTTTCTAGGGAACGAAATTTTAGAGAAAAAACATATCAATCCTTTGCAAGATTATTTATTGGATAGGAAATTTAGGAAAAATGAAAAGAAAAAAAATCAAATCAATGGAAGGCTTTGGTTCTTTATTTCCAGTCATTGGAAAATGTTTATTGTGGAAAGGTGGGAATAGTGAATGATGATCGTGGTAGCTCGATGAAATGCGAGCAGTGATAAGGTGTTTTGACTCGAGGATATGATCAAGCTCGCAGAGTAGAGGCTTTATGTACTTAAATCAAATAAGCAACCTCGAATTCTACTAATCATATTGTCTAAAGGATGGAAGCAGGGCACACAATCCGTGAGCCGGTAGAAAGACATGTTTATCTGTGAAGAAACTTTGTTGAAACTCTTCAAAAGGATCATGTACAACTACGAGAGAAGCCCAAATCCTTAGCCTCGATTACAACAACTGAGATTATTACTCTTGAAGGTTGGGATATAAACAACAGATCCTACAAAAACCTTATGCCCATGTCTCGGCGGTGGAAGGAGATCTAGAAGAACAGTGTTAGCACTCTACCGACATTCCCAAGGTTGAAGAAGGAATCCCAACACAGTAACCACTCGACTCAAGATTTTGAGTTAGTATCTAGCCCTCACCAAGTCCGAGAGGGCTCTCTCCACAAATTCATAGCCGGGGAGGGCTAGAGGAATTAGGATTTTTAGGCTAGATATAGAGTGTAGGGGTTTGTTATTTTATTTGCTGGGTTTCACTGGATGAAGAAATTAGGTCAAGGGAGCTAGGTCGGGGAAAATGAGATAAGGTTGCAGGGGATTCAATGGGGCAAGGTATGCATAAGTCTTACCACTTAAATATGATTGTGATGAGATGGCTTTTGAGATCGAGGAGAAGCTCGGAAGAGCATGGGGGATTTATTCTTCCCAAACGAGAGGAAATGGACAAATTATGAAATCTTTCCCAAAACAGAGCATGAGCAAGCATGTGTTATGCCTATCAAATTGAAAGAAATCATACCATAGAGATGCAATGAACATGAATACAACACATTATAACATCCGAAACTAAATAAAAAACAATGATAAAAATCATACCACATGTATCCCAAAAAATAGTTGCAATCTTCTTTATTAAATCGCCAAACCAGTACAATAGTTCCTTTATCAACAAGCTAACATCCAAACTTATTCCAACCCTTGCTTAGTGTGAAGAAAGGGACAAAATAGACATCAAAACAACATTCACTCATCCTCGGGGTCGAATCCATGAGGTAAGGAAGAGATCCACAAAATGCTTAACTCAAAGCTAAAGTGTAGGATGGTCCAAGTGACTCATTCCTAATTACACTCAAATTGATTCATCTTGACTCAATGATAAATTTTACCCAGTGAATCTACTAGGTAACTAATCCCAAGAATAATTACATTTATCATCATTAATTACACAGGTAGAAAGATGATTTTTACGCAAGAAGAGTCAAAATTTCGGAGAATTTCCATAGCAAAATGGTCATTTGCGCCCTCCACTTTGCATTTGCTAACGTACGGTAGTGTCATTTGTGCCCTCCATGTTCAAGACCACTTTTTGACCGACCTACATGCATCCAAATCAAAGCTTAATATGGCTTGTTGAAATCCCTACCTATCCTCTTTCGAATATGCCTCAAGTTTAAAAATGAAGGTGATTTCCCCCCCAAAAAGTCATTCTCCAAAGATCAGTATTTGCAGAAAGCCAGGTCAAAACAAAAGGAAAGGTGGTTTTTTGGTGGTTTTTGAGCTTTCACCTATCAAAACTCAAGTAAAACCAAGTTACCGGAAACATGTTTTTTTGGAGTGAAATTGTTTAGGAATCCAATGGTACCTTTATTTCCTCAAAGTGCCCTACTATTTGCATAGTGCCTAGGGTTGGGGAAAATGACCAATTTTCTACTAAACTGCTACAAAAACTCTGTAGTTTCAAATTCTTCAAAAAGTTTCAACATGCCTCAAAATTGCAGATAATTTGATTATGATGTGGTTAGCTTGGAGGAAGCCTCAGCAAGTATGTCTAATTTCTTCTTCTCCTCCATGGTCAAATCTTCAATCTTTGGGACGCTCTTTTGAGCTTCGTCATTGAAATTTTCTCCTTTAAGGCATGGTGTTTGACTTTTCCTCCTCAATAGCTCATTGTCTCTTTACAGCTCTCACAGCATATTATACAAGTTCTAATTGTCTCAGACAAGCCATGGTTCTCTGCTTTCACTGATCACTATAGCAAGATACTCATTTAGGGTTAGTTGATTAGCAAGTCTACCTCTCCCTTTGTATCTCTAGAGCTAGAGCTCTTTTCAACCCTCTAGTTCTTGGTCTCTATCTTGGTACTTGTTCCTCATGTTCATCAATTAAGCCATACCTCAAGTTTTTCATCTAGCATGGCTTTCACCTTTTTCTCGCCTCCTTTGAGCAATGACATATGACCTCATCAAATGACTTGTTTAGTCTTCAATTTCTCATTTTCTTGCTCAAGGAATTTTATGACATAGTATGACCCTATCAAGATTAGCCTAGAGCTCCTTAATCTTGACATACTTACCTTGATGGCTACATTAGTGATTTTTCCATTTTTATCCTCATCTAGGTCAGCAAGTTGGAATAACTATGTTATGTTTCATGAGGATCCTCCTCATCATGACTCGACTACCTCAATCACCTTTTCTTTGCCCCTTTCCACCTATTGTGTTGTTGTAGAAGGCATGGCCCTTCCACTCTATGCAAAGAAAACACATGCATGTGGCCTCTAGTAGGTTTTTGGCAATGGCTCAACCTCAACCAAACTAGCCCACTTAGGCTCAATGTCCTCAATCCTCGCCAGTGACCCAATGTCATGATGATATGGAGATGAAGGAGGTGAAGGGGATTGATCTCGATGATGATGAATGTGTTATGGGCTGATATGGAGGGATGGAAGTGGATGGTTGGAATGATGAAGTGACACTTTGTGCATGTTGGAGTGGATGGCTCATTGAAAATATCATTAGTTATGAAGGTACTCCATGCAATGTTTAGTTGATTGAGATGGTGGAGGACTATGATTTTTATGAGGGAATGATGAAATATACTTCTCATTGGCTGTTCATACTCCTTTTTCTCGGGCAATGCATGTCATCTTTTGTATACTCCAAAAAAGATAATAGGGTATGTTAAGCATCCTTACCCTAGTGAAATGCATTAAGAGCCGAATGTGATAGGTATAAAGCCTTGAAATATACCTCACATGAAAAGTATTTCATGATTATCTTCATCATTGATGCATATCTCATTCTTGCATAGTGAGAAAAAGGAAAAAGAACTCTTTGTCCGATTTTTATGTCTGGTTTTAAGAAGAAGTCAAATGATGTTTCTTCAAACTACCTTTCTTGAACCACTTCTTCCCAACATTTGGGATCTCGGTGGCAGCTGAAATGATAGTAATGGATAAACTAAAAGTGGCACCAGCTAATGTAACTTGGTTATCATGGAGGCCAGATATGAAAATTCTTGTTATCATGGGATGGCATTGGACCCTTTGAATTTTCTCACGTAAAATCATAACAAACATGTTTGAAGCATGTCGCAGTCAATGGAGAAGCCAAGAGTCTAAGTCCGGAAAATTTCATTCCCCCTTTTATGTGGCCTCCTCACGTATTAAGAAGGTGGGTCACAAATGTAAAATTTTGAGGGAGAGTGAAGTTTTATGACTAGGGCTACCATCATTGAATCAATTTTTTGCATGACCTAATGGAATGATAAAAAAAAATATAAGTGGGACATATAAAATGAATATGAAAAGAGTGATTTTGATCACCAAATGTTGTAATGAAAAATTCTCGACACTAACAACAAAGTACTAAAGAAAATCCATATATTTCTCTCGTCGGCATTAAAGAATAAATTTTTGACTTGGACAAAGGAAGGAGAGGTAGACATGGCCAAGCTACATGTTTTGTACAAGGCCGTTTAAGAAAATTGTGTACTATTTACTTAATAATTGTCCATATGAACATGAATTATGGAAGGAAATATCTAATCAATTACTCATCAAAGAAATGTGTGGAATAGTGATACAAGAGAGGTCTTCCGAGAAAATGATTTGGGAATCCTTCTTTGAACGACGAGAACTTTTTCCATGCATATTGTGCTTGATGATATGGTTGGTTGGAATCTCACTGCTAAATGGTGTTTATCTTGCCTAATAAATTTATCTAAGGCAAGTGTTATGGTTTCTATGATTTAAACAAGTTAAAAATTTCTAAACATGTTTTCATTCTAGCCATGGGACAACTGCTAGGGCCTTCTATATGGCACCCTAGTTGGAACAGATACATCAATAATAGTGGGAAGCAAGATTTTCAATTCCGATTCTCACTGATAAAATCTAAAGGAATTCTAGCATGGTATATTTAATTTAGTAGAGTTTTTGGCTCAAATCACTGTAGTGCCTGAGAAAGAGAAGTAAAGGTCCTACAAGTGAAGACTTAACCTCGTTATCAATTGGATACATAGCAACAGACAACTTCAAGATATTAGATATTCCTAGCTTCGTATATGATCATTTAAAGGATATATTCCAATGATTCGAATTCATTTATTTTATTCTTGTTTTTGAGAATTCAACCAAGAAGTAGATTAGTTGTCAAAAGAGGCTCAATGTTTGCTAACGGGTCTCTATCTCCTTCATGAAATGAAGGACAATGTTTTTTCATTGTTTTTTCAAAGACTTCATAACTAATTATCTTTATTTTTTTGTGCTTATATAGTTAGGTACCACTACTAATAGCTCAAGTTGTAGCATTTTTTAGACTGAGGCCACAAAGTTCATTGTAGAGGTTTTTTGACTCTGTAGTCATTTAGAGCCTCCTCGTTATGTCTTTGTCGATGATATCATTGATATGTATTTCACTTGGTGAAATTTTGATATATTCACTCCTTACATGGTATATATATGAGAAGATCTTCCATATTTTGTCTCTAATATTTTGAATCTCATGGTTTATATAATCTTTAGCAACTATTTTTCATTAAAAATTAGTTATCTTATGTATTTTTTCCAATCTTTACTATTAAACATGGTTTGATCTTAGTTTGATCCAGCTTTTGGTTGGAATCATGGTTAGATAAGTGGGCTACCTTTGATTTTTAAAACTATGCTCATAGTAGATAAGATATAGAAAGCTAAAAGTAATACTATATTTACCTCTCCCAAAAGGTATCGTAACTATCAAGATGAGAAAAGCAAGATTTAAATCAAATATCTAACGAAGAAAAGTAAACACACATGCTTGATGTTTCCTACCCTATTTCGAAGAAAAATTACTTCTAAGATGAATCCATACACCACTTTTTCTAAGGAACAACTCTTTTGTAAAGCCCAAATGATTCTTCCCCTTATTCTAGATGACATCTCTAGTAAACTTGTTGGTGTAAACTAGTGCAACTCACCTAGGATTTGAACTGACACCTACTAGCACTAAATTAATATGGCCAAAACTTTATAAATAACTCGGTTGAGCTAACCTCTTTATACCGATTTTGTGCAACTACTCAGAGAACGTATAAGAATTTTCACTCTTAGTGCGTAGTGTCCTAGAAAAATAATTGTCATTGATATCTTCTCTTAATAAAGTCAAATTTTCTTAAAGTATGTTTATTTGGGAAAACATGTCTTTTGTCAACACTGGATATTATATTTTATTTCATATAGCATTTTGCTGAATGGAATTGTGTATCCCGTAATTTTAACAAAGAAGAGTATGAACATGTTGGGTGTTTGATTTTTTTTTGCAGATTAAGAAGAACATTCAGCTCATTAAACTAGCAACAAGTTGGACTAAACATGTATATTATTGGCTCCTCAAAGCTTTCTATTAGTCATATAGGCACAATTTCTTTTATCTCACTCTCCAAACGAAGAGGCTGGAAAGCACCTCAGGTTAAATGCTCCATAGTGAGGGATAATCCAGAGGATGCTAGAGCTTTGGTGTTGTTTATTGGTGTAAAGGTGGAAGGTTCTCCACCCAAGTACTTCAATTCACTGTAATAACAAAGCAAGTCGGATGAAGAGGTGTGTGATTTCTCGTAAATTTATTAATAAATTCTAATTGAAATTAATAATATTATCTCATCTTATCTCACTCAAATGTTACCACAATTTGTTTCATTCCATATGCGGATAAAGGATAAAACTTGGAATTTTAGGGTAGAAGGTTGTGATATCCCTAGAAGAAGTAGATGATACTTGAGGGAAGATGTTGAAAGCTATAGGATTGTGTCATCACATTTCATGTTTGTATGTATTTATTTTTTATTTGTTTCTTAAATAATTTGGCATATACATGCAAACACTTAAGGAATTTAAGATATTAAATTATTTCATTTATGACCCATTGAACACATTTATAGGTTAGGTATCTTAATTATTAAGTATCAAATGGAATGATATTTTATACCCATAAGATCATTGTCTTGATTGTAAGGTCATGGAAAAAGAAGGTGTTTTAGGAATGCTACCTTTTGTGGTAAAATATATGAAGGTGGTGAGCCTACATTTATTGGACATTGGAAAACTAAGACATTCATATCTCTATTATCAAACATGGTAAAAAATTGAAGAGACTAAAGGTATTGTCTTCCATGTTTCCTTCGATCTCAATATATTTATTCCCATTCATTATAATGTGGTGGTCAGGTGATGTGTTGAAGTTTTCTCATTTTTTAATTAATAAATAATGTTTGTCTTGAAGCAGGTTTATGTTAGAAATTATTTTTAGTTTTGAAGGCTATGCTAGAAATGTGTATGTGAAGAAGGATGTGACCAAAGGAAATCGTGTGTTATTGAATACAAAAACAAGATATATGTTGGCCTACTTGTTAGCCCGAGTATCTACTAAAAAGAGTCCATTCCCACGCGTGACTGGGATTATTCCTCCTTCAAGTGCTTCTAGTTAATCAATGTAGAGGACACCAATTAGAATCCATGAGTAACTGGGTAGCATAATGGTTATGTTCCTTATGGTTTACTCTAAAATCGCTAGTATTTCTCACCTTTGTATGTTAATCATTCATCTCTGCTGTATCTTGTATTTTGGATTTCCCAATGGTAGTCACATGGACACATTGTATGAGCCCATCAAAACTACACTAATTATAAATTCTAATAGAAGCAAAGTGTCTTAGTGTGCTTGGTGCATGTATGTATGAAAACACCAACCAAAGAGGGTGGTTTTACCCTCTTAAGTTATTGGTCACAAAAGTGCAAAATAGATGGAGTCAAACAAGTTAGTGGAACATGCTAAAACATAAACATAATGATAGAGAAATATCATTCATATTAAAACATAAAACTAAACTAAAAGTAAAACAAATAAAACAAAAGCTCTAAATAGATTCAAACAACTTCTCAATAATCCAAACGATGGCTCTTATGTCCCCTCTTATCGAGGTCAGAAATGAGGATGAAACTTAACCCATCTTCTGGGTTAAGGGGGCCCTTAGAACTAGGGTTCTAAGTCCCAATGCAATGATGTATTTACTCTGAGCTACCTGGCACAAAGTCTCCTCTATCTACATGGTGTAATCGAGTTGTTGGATGGCCAACAAATGAGTCCCCTCTATTCTCTGCCTTCCTGATCACACACCGCTCGGTATTGTTTGGGGAAATTTTTCCAAAGATAACAATGTGCTCTCATGTTGTTCATCTCTTTATGGCCTTTTATAGGAGAATTCAAATCCTCCTTCCCTCTCTTGCAGCTATCATGGGCAAGGAACCAGAGAGATGAGGGTGATTCCATTGTGTGTTGTCTTGATTTCCTAAGGAGGCTTGGGCGCTATCCTTAGCTTCTAAAGTGTGGGAATCAATGTCTTGGACTGTCCTCTGTGGTCCCTAGTGACTTCCATCACTCCTGTGGATTGCATGCTTTATTTAGCAAAATGTGTGCAAAGGCGCGTTTATCTAATATTTTGCGTGCAAAGGAACTTTTGACCTGTTTTCTTTTGGTAGGCTACAATTTTATTTTTCCTTTTTCAAACCTTAGATATTTTTAAATACTTAGATTCTCTAATGTCTCTCACTCGTAAATCCTTCTACCTAACATTAAATAATGTCACCTTTTCTTGTACGATTTTCCAAAGGATACGCTCTCTAATGTGTGAGGTATGTGAAGAACAAGAGGCTGAAATACATTATAGTTTCTTTTCTCGTATACTGATGTGTAGAGAGAGAGAGACCGCGTGTAGTCAGATCTGGAGACACCCAGCACCTAGTCGAAGAGTGACCATGTCCCGTGGGATCCCGTAAGCAATGGTATAATACAATATATAAATTTTCTATGAGGCGGGTGGCAGTGTCCAGGCTGCTTGTGATGCTTGGCTAGTTAAACAAATCTATTTGACAAATACAGATTCTCGTTTCATGTCACTAATATGGTAGTGATCTCGTTGGTTGATGACTACAACCGATAATGCCCTCGTGGAGTTTTTTCTTTGAAAATAGATGGAAAGTGGGATCTGTGGATGCTCGAGGAGGTGGGGGTAGGGTGGGGAATTACTAGAATGCCACCACGCAGTTTGTTTCCTGAGGCCAACCCATAGATTTTCCTTACCATTCCCTTATGCAAAGGATGACTTCCCCGGGGGTCTAGACATGGGTCTCCTACCGGCAACGCTTGGGGCCGCCAGATATGTCTTTTTTTCTTCGCATTTATTTGAGTATTTATGTTTATATGTGTATTATGATGGCATTGACATAGTTTTGGTTACTCTGGCAGATGTTGGCTGAGGTTGGTCGCCTCGTGGCTCCTGGCTTGGTTGGGCATGATCCTATTCAGAGACTCAGGATCTCTTGGGGGCCGGGAAGGAGTTTCGTGAGAATCAGGTGCAGGGGGAAATTCCAGACAGAGGCTATCTTTGAGAGTGCGCATCTGGCTATTGTTGAGACCTAGTCAGCAAGCTCATGCCGATGCAAAGGGGAGGCCCGTGTTGCTAAGCTAATCGAAATGGGGTATTAGTTCTAGAGGATGCTCAGGATCGAGTGTACCACTCGGGACTCCAGGGATGCCAACTCTAGGCTTTTAGATGACCTTGATGAGGTATGGTTGGATACCATGATGGCTCAGAGAGGGGTTATCTGGCCAGTTTTATGTCGGGTGGCGGTCTCGTATTGATCTGCTAAAGTGGCTCTAATAGTGGTACCGTGAGTGGAAGTGATCCAAAAGCCCCACCCGGGGAGCACCACCTGGAGTCATTTTGTACACGATGAAAGCACCCATTATGAGGATGCTTCCCTATTTTTGATGACTTATATGTGTATATTAAGTTGAACAATGTGGTCAAAGAGCACGATTTTTGTACTTAGACACATACATTTTGATATATATATGAGAGATCCTTTTGCGGCTCTAGATGGTGTGCCCCCCTCAAGCTTCTACTTACTTGATTATGTTTTGGTTGATGGATATCATGTTTTCTATGTTTTTTTTTTCATGTATGATGGTTTATTTGAAATGCATTCTAGTTTAGAATATTGTTAGTGATGCGATCAGGTGTTTGGTTTTGACTCCTGGTACATGTGTGAATGTAATGTAGTCAAATTTTCTCGCTAATCTTTTTGCACGTAAATACTTTCTCGTTGGCAATATGATGCAATATGTTATGTCCTTGATGGCAACTGATGAAGTTTTCCTTGATGGAAACCTACTTGATGATTTTCCTTTTGATAAGAAAATATAAAATAAAGATGTAAAATGATGTTTCTATAGGTCACTAAAATGTGACAGAAAGGAATTTCAAGAAGTGCAAGAGAATGAAACAGAAATATTTCTCAATGTATACGCAGCTTGATGAAGGAAACCCGCATGATCAATGTATACGCTACTTTTAAGGAAGGCAACTCACGTATACATTCGTAATTAGTAAATACGCAATTTTTATGAAGAGAAGTCATGTATACACGCTGACAAGAACGATCCAAGTCGATATGCCTTTTGCACTCTAAAATTATAATACGAAGGGGAATTACCATGGTATTACCTACCAAAGAGTTGAGCATTGTCTTGTATATTTGATTACGTCCAAGAATACCATCGAAGTGTGGGTTTTGACTCATCGTATGGTCAAGGCTACCCATATAAGGAGAAGATCATAGTGCAAAGTGCATGAGTAAGGGTTGTGAATCGAATAATTTTATTTAAGGTATATCTCGCATGGGATGAACTCGTTTTAATTGATAGATCTGAATCTATGATGCACCCATGGATACAATGATGGTTTAGGATCTCTAGATCTAAAATGATTATGCTCATGTGTGATTCATTGAAGAGATGATTAGATCTATGACTTGGCGTGCCTCAATAAGACAAGTGAAGAAATCTTGGTAAGTTCTATGGATCCGTTCATTTTTCAAAGTTTATATTTATGTATATATACACTATTTCACAGTTCACAAGAAATCGCATATAAAGGTGCTTGTTTTAAAAGGCGCAGATAAGGCTTAGGTTTTCCGAAGCTTATTGAAGAGGTTTTTTTGCTATTCCTACTATTTGTCTACTTTTGTCAATGAATTCTTCGTAGATGTGGGTTGTTTGAATACCTGTATATGCTACTAAGTTAATTATGTACAAATATGATCAATGAGAGAATAAACATGGTTGATGGGTGACTAACCGATGAAGGGTTCGTATAAATATATCCGTACTAAAAGCATCACAGATGGATCTAAGATCGATTACATTCAAAATAGTATTCACAGAGCTGCTATACGTTGCAGGTGTGAAGGAAAGCGTGTATACACATGGGTCTGAAGCCGTGAGTGTAGTGTATGCATTTTAAGTTGATGAATGTTCAGTGGTTGATTTTGTATCTCAAGGTATTTATTCTAAAGTCCGTTTATTTCGGAGTTTCAAGATAGTGGTCTCATTGTTCGATTAAAGCATGGTAAATTTATGGTTGTTGATGTTTATGAAAATTTGTGTTAATGTTGTTTATCCAAGAGGAAAATTGATGAAACATATCAGAGGGTTCTCACAGGGTTGAAGCCTTTAGTAAGGAAGTGCAGAAGCTTCCGCTGAGAGAGCTCAAGTTTTCCGATCAGGTTGGAAGTCTTTCCTGTAGAGGAGTCAAAACTGATATTAGGGTTTGTATCTCCTTCCGTAGTAGTCTTAAATCGAGAGAAGGTTGTGGCCTTCGTGTAGATTCCGCGTAATGATATCTGCTACGCATAATATTGTAAAGCAAGCTCCATATAATAACTATTGAAGATAGAGACTATAGCAATGGTGGCTTCTCCCAAATTGGGTTTCCACCAAATATTGGTGTTCAGGTTTGTTGCTCTTGTGTGATGATTTATACTACTATTAATGCAATATAATTATTGATTATCTAATAGATGCATGACTGTAAACTAACTTAAACATTGTTCCGAAAAGTGTTTCTTAATCGCAAATTTATATCAAAAGATAACGCTGTGTTTCTTTTATTATATGTGTGTGTGTATACGCGAGTTGGTTTCACCAAAGTCACAAGAGGAAATTCGTAAAGAATAACAATTTCAAGAAGCCTCAAATACCGATTCACCCCCACCTCTCGCATTTTTCCCAACAATTGTTATCGAGCAGTGTTCTTGAAGAAGCTTAATCTCTAGAAGAAAGATCTATTTAAGATGAGAAATCAAGATGGGACAAATACCCATCGCACCCTCCTCTCTTCAACGAAACAATTTAATATTTTGGAAGAACATTGGCACAAGATCCTATCTTCGGGGCCTCTTTGGAGCAAAATGTATGGGCTATAGTTGAAGGAGGTTATCAATATCCAAATATTTAGTACCAACAGATGCAAATAAAGAAAGAAATATGAAACCAATGCAAAGGCGATCAATGCATTATTGGGAAGTCTAACTAAATCACTTTTCAAATTCATGCATTAGTAACAAAGGAGATATGGTACAAAATCATTCTAAGCTATGAAGGTGATACCAAGGTAAAAAGTGCTAAAACTCTCAACACTCAAAATTCAATATGAAAATATCCTGGATGTGCATAATGAGGAAAAGTATTACGCTTTCTTCTTACGTCTAGATGATATTAAATCGGGATAGATAACCAGAAACTTACAACTGCACTACCTCGGGTAGAAAAGGTTTTAAGATTCTAACTCCCAAATTTGAATCAAAAGTGTCTACTATTGAAGAAAAGAAGGATTTACAACTTACTATTATTCAACTTCATGGTATTTTGACTGCTGAAATGAGAAAGGAGGTCCATATGAAGTCAAAGAAGTTGTCTTTAGAGTCAAAGTCACAAAGGAAAAGAAGAGAAGAACAATAAGGATCGTGGGACGTTTAAGAAGATGAGATAAATTTTGTAAAAGAAGCTGCCATCCAGAAATCGGAAGATTCAGATAGTAAGTTTCCCTTTAAATGTTTTTCTTGTGGGAAGAGTTGTCATTATGTTGCTATGTCCTCATAAAGAAAAACATTAAAAAGGAAAGGAAGTGGAAAAACTAAATAAGAATCGGTTTATCCATAGAAAAAGTTATTATACTCATGAAGATAGTGATGGGCTATCAAATAGTGAAGAAAGAGAATCTGATCAAGATGTTAGACTACTCATGGCATTTGAAAAGATTATAATGAGGCTAAAGATACTTATGGTTGCACAAGAAGAAATGATTTTCCCCGGAGAAATTAATCACCCCAAAATATGTTTGGAAGAAAACAAAATTGTCATAGCTACTCTAAAGAATTAGCTTATCGAAAAGAAAGTACAATGAGAAACTAGAAAGTGAAATAGTAAGTCTAAGAAAGGAAATTGAGAAAGAGAAAACTTTAAATCTTAGATTTGCTAAAGGAACTGAAACCTTAGATGAAATTATCAAGGTTCAATGCTCTCCTTTTGTAAAGACTGTCTTGGATATATCAGGAGAATCCTCTCAATCTTTAGCACCAAGATATCTAAATGCAAATAAAGCTTTCAAATTTTCTACAACATTCTCAATACTTAGCAAGAAAACAAAGAAACTTCATAGGTAAATCATGACCACTTCAATACAAATAACAATAGCATAAATATTAAACTAGAAACACCACCCACAGAACACATAGAGAATACATGATTGTATAAATTTCTTCTTTAATGGGCAATGTTCCTCATGTCATAATTTCACAGAAGAAAAAAGTGTTCAATGTGTTGCACAATAAAACCATCATGACCAGAGAAGCAAGAAAGTAAAGAAATGAGACCGGAATAAAGAAGAATACTTATAACAACTTTTATCCTCTTCAAATGAAATTGAATGCTATTGCAATAACTTTGGTCATGGAGAATCTAATGTAGGAGCAAACTCCAACCAGTGAGCATGAACCTTCAAATTCCAAGGTATGGAGAAAGAAGGACTTAAGAGGAGGTTGAGAATTATGGTATAGAATTATTTTGAAGAAGGGGAAGAAAATCAATGGTACATTGAGAAGTGGATTCTCAAAACATATGACAGATAGAAATAAACTCCTTGCATACAATGCTCTAAAAGATAAAAGAATGTTACCTTGAAATGATAGCCTCACTAAAGGAAAAGGTTCTGCTTTTTTTTTCTCAAAGAAAAGGCAAAAGCTAACAATGTTATGTATGTGGATGATTAAAACATAACCCGTTAAGGTGAATAAAATGTGTGATCAAGGAAATGAAGTTGTCTTTAGTTCAAAAGAATGTGTGGTACATGAACTCGAGCACAGAAAAAATGTGAATAAAAGGAACTAGAACACCAAGCAAATCCGTATGTATTGAAAGGTTGTAAAGAACAATGTTACTTGGGTAAATATTCAAAATTAGTTATGGCACGTATTAATATGTATTTATTCTCTCTCAAATCAGCAAATCTAGCAAACTCCAAAAGCTAGATCTTCCTCAGACACTGCTCGGGAAGTACCATATGAAAATCTTGCCAATTCAAGAAGAAAACTAGAGTACAATTCAATGCCAAAGAAGGATCAACAAGTAAGCCTCTTGAACTCATACATACCGAATTATGGGACCTAAGGAGAAAAAGGTCACCTCTTAGAGAACAATACTATATTCTTTTTATTGATGATTTCTCTAGAATGTGTTGGGATTGGTTTACTAAACACAAAGATGAAGCATTTGAAAAATTCGCATCTTTAAAGCCCTAGTCGAAAATGAATTAGATCTAAAAATAAAATTCTCTATATCTCATCAAGGAGGGGAATATATGAATGCATGAATTCTTTTGATTTCGTGAACAACATGGCATAGAAAGACATTTTTTGTAATGGGAAAAACCCACAAAAAATGGCGTGGCAGAAAGAATGAACAATAGTTCAAAATGGCTCCCGCTATGCTGATGACTCGAACACCTCGATAATTTTGTGAGAATAAACACATACCGAGTAGATATTTTAACAAGGCTCATGTTCGATGAACAAAGTGATAAACTCCTTATGAGCTCTCCTATGGTAATAATATTCAATATAAAGAAAAACATTTTAGAGTTTTTGGAAGAATTTTTTATCAAGAACAATGATGAAAAACTTAGTAAGTCAGAACCTAGAGCATATGAAGGAATATTTCTTGGCTATTCTTATAGAAGTAAAGCATATAAGTGTTACAATAAAAGACTTCGAAGATTTTTGAATGCATCGATGTTGTACTTATGAATCTCTCCTTTACCTCCTAAAAGGGAAATACCAATAACAAATGAAGATGATGGTGATAAATATTCCCACTACATCAAATAGAAACAATATAGAAGGTGAACAGATAATGAGGCACCGTAAGAAGATCTATCTAAAAAGGCTTCATCCGTATGTACAAAGAACTCATCTGTGAATCTCAAATTTTGGGAGAAAATGGATCGTGTGTCCAAACAAGAAGAACTCTTGTAGGATCTCCTAGTTATCTAGCATTTCTATCCACTATTGAACCACATAATGTCAATCAAGCTAGCAAAGATGAATGTTGGATTCAATCAATAAAGAACTTCATCGCATTGAAAAGAATCATACTTGGGAATTGGTTCCAAGACCTCGTGATAAAAATGTTATTGAAACAAAATGGATACTTAAAAACAAGTTAAATGAAAATGGATATGTTATTAGAAACAATGATAGACTGTTAAAAGGGTATGCTCAACATGAAGGTATAGACTTTGAAGAAACATTTGCTCCCGTAGCTAGACTTGAAGCCATAAGAATGTTTCTTACCTTTTCAAGCTTTCAACAATTCAAATTTTATCAAATGTATGTTAAATCAGCTTTCCTCTATGGTGATCTAGAAGAAGAATTTTATATAGAACAACCAGAAGATTCATTTTGTGAAGCATGAAAACTTGCTTGTAAACTTAAATAGGCTTTATATGGTCTCAAACAAGCTCCATGTGGCATGGGTACTATCGTCTGGCCAAATATCTTTACTGACAAGGTTTTTCAAAGGGATCCGCTAATAGCAACTTATACACAAAAAATGAAAATGATAAACTATTCTATTGTAGTTGTATATGTTGATGACATCATTTTTGGGAGTAATGAAGAGTCCATGAGTCAGAAATTTGCTTCATATGCAAAGAAGAATTTGAAATGTTCATTTAAGAATCAAATACTTTTTCTTGGCTTACAAGTGCAACAACAAGCAAAAGATGGCATATTTTTATCACAAGAAAAATATCTTAAGAAAATTAAAGAAGAAGTATGGGATGGAAGACTCAAGAAACCTATAAGTACACCAATGGTAACTAGTGTAACCTCGCTCTCATGATGATTCTCCCACTAAGGAATCAACCAGACTACTGCATCCATGATTGGAAGTCTACTATCTAACAGGACAAGACCTAACATTAAGTGCATGCGCTTGGCATTGTTGGAAGATCTCCAGTTAATCCAAAAGAGTCTCACTCTTCAGTCAGAAAAGAAGATTCAAATATGAGCTACAAGGGACTCAAGACTTTGGTTCATGGTATCAAGAGAATGTTGATCTCACTCTTCATGCTTACGTATGCAGACAATGGGAAATGTTGATGATCGAAAGCACTAGTGGTGGTGCCTTCTATATGGGGCCCCAATTGGTATCTTGTCTAAGAAGAAAAAAATTTATATTGCCTTATCTACATCGTGGCTTAATATGTGGTCGTTGCATCATGTTGCACACAACTAATTTGATGATGCAGATCTTAAAAGACATTCAAATTAAATGTTCACCTCCCATCTCCATTTTGTGTGATAATACAAGTGACATTAGTATCTCAATGTTGTTTGATAAATCGATCTGCGGATAAGATCATCTCCCTAGTGTCGAAGAAAATCTAGCAACAAATCCTAACAACTAAGTTTGTCTTTTCTCTAAATATATTCGCTTTACAAATAAATGCTGAGATAAAGGTGTCGATCCTACCTAGGATCCAAATGCTTATTTGCGGTCGTAGTGCTTCCATCGCATCATAATCCTTCTCGCAACAAGAGTTCTTCCATCGCAACAAGAGTTCTTTCGTCGCAACAATAATCCTTCGCGTAACAAGAGTTCTTTCGTTGCAAGAAAGTGTTGTCTTTTGTCGCAACAAAGTGTCGTCTTTTGTCGACCAATCACAAACAAACAACATGAATAGCACCTATATAAAAAATAATTATAAAACATACCTATCATAGGTGATCTAAGTGAATCTATGAAATAAATGATCAAACGACACCTATTGAAATAAACAATCTAACGACAATTTATTGAGAAAACAAAACTTGATCAGATAATCTTAAAATACGAAGAACCTACAACCTTAGCCTTGATGTTTGAAAAGGCCTTCCCGTGGTCCGGCGAGTCTCCTCTACTTTGATAAGTTCCACTCTTCCTCCGTGGAGTAACATAGAGGTATGATCTTTTCCTCTCAAAAAGCTCAAGAAGAAGTTCAAATCTCAACAAAGACTTCAACCTTCAATCACACATGCTTGAACTCCTGATCACCCAATGCCTCCTTTTATAGAGCATATGAGGAGGTTATGGTTCCACCTTTGAAGGGATAGAATCCTCCTTCAAAGGGATAGGCTCCTCACATCAAGGGATTTGTTCCTTAGTTTCTCGCTTTTTTTACTTTGAGGGGTACGCAGCATTACAAGGAAAATGCATTCTGGAACATACGTATGTGTATTAATTCGCGCACCTGCTTAGGAACGCAGTGTGCTTCATACCCATCCTAAGTTTCGGTAGATTTTTAGGGTTTTTCTCCACTTTATGTGGTTTGAAATGAGGAACAAAGGTTGTAAGACTTGTAGAGATAAGAATGAGTGTTAATGGTGAGCTCATACAAATGCTGTAATGTCAAGGTGACAGCTTTAGTGCAAATGCATTTCCCCTAAAGTGCAAGTCTGGAATAGATGAAGATGAAGTCTCACATATATGAAGAGTGAAGTACTTACCATTTCAAGGATAATCTTGTGGACACCCACGAAACCCGTAAAAACATTCAATGCAAAATACATATATATATATATATATATATATATATATATATATATATATATATATATATATATGTATGTATGTAAACATAGCATCGTTGAGGCAGGGTATCTCATACCTGATCAAAACTAACTAGAAAACTCGATTTTCTAAATTGTTCTGATACAGAATGATTTTCTAATACATCAACAAGATAGACATAGACACAAAGATGGGCGCACCTATCCGTTTATGAATATTCCACCGATAAATGAACAAAAAATTCGAGCCCTGATGGTGGAAACTAGATCCTGTGGTCTTGATATCCGCTTTCTGAACCGCATATCTTATCCATGTGAATGAATGTGTCGGGTTTAACATGGTAGAAACCAGCTTGATTACTAGTCAATAATGTAAACCGGCACAAGTGGGAGTAACCACCAAGAATGTCAATGGCTCAAAGTACTCAAGACAATCCATGAAATGTGAATGAATGAGCTGGAAGTTGAACATGTCGCGTAATCATTCGATCGAAGGTCAATGATGCAACCTGCCGTCAAGGTGAGAGAACCCGCCATCGAGGCATGCATTCCAAGGTAATCACTGATCACCCTATAAAGAGTTGTCGTCGATAGAAAGTGATCCACTGGGGAGAGTGCCTCACACAACATGAACCATAGATCAAGCTAGAAGAAATATATTAGCAAGGAATGACTTAGGGATGGTAAAAATGGAAGACAAATATTTACCTAATGAATGGTTTGTTTGAACTATCTCTGAACACATAATGGCACCGGCATGGTTAGGTGACAATTGACACAAAGCTGATACCGTAAAACCTGGTCAAGACTTTCAATATGGTTTGATTAATTGTTAGGTAAAGGATTTCCTAACCTGTGAACAAAAAGTGTCGTGTTCAAGAGTGGTTAACGCTTTTTCAATAATCAAAATACAACAAATGTGTTCTTTTTTTCTCTTTTCCCCCACCATTTCTCTGCAAGTACCTCTTTTATTCTCATGTTTGAGGAGGATAACATCGCATTTTAATAAGCTTATCCTCAGATGATTCAACTTAGTTTAAAACTTTGAACCCTAAGAAGGGAGTGGTTCGGTTCGTTTAAAAATTGAAACGCACTTTATTGTTAAATTTTAACGAGTTCAAAGATAGGAAAACTCTGTTTTTTCAATTTAGGGAGTCGAATAAAAACTTAAGAAAACTCCATGGGTGTACTTTTTCGTAAATTTAGTCTCTCGAGCCCGAAAAGGATAAAATAATGCGGGAGAGAACTCTATTGACCGTAATTATCAAACATATACCTTTTTTCAGAATATTCCATCTAACTGTAAGAAACTGCAAACTTATACCGAAAGGATGATCATTCATTTATTTAACAAGTTCAAATAATCATGCTTTGCAATCTTTTCAATTTTCGAGAGTCTCAAAGAGCTTTTAAAAGAGGATTCTAATGCTTCGATTTTTCAGAAATTTTGAAAGAGTTCGAAAAAGTGATAAAGTATGCTCAGAAGTTTCCGCTTTTTCTGTAAAATTTAACGAGTTCAAAAAAGTGATAAAAATGTACTCATATGACCGAATTTCAATTTAATTTATGAGCAAGAAAAGACGGAAAGAACCTCGGAATTTTCATGTTTTTTACAAGAATGAAAGATAGCAAAATAATCTGGATTTTCGTAGTTTAACGAGTCTTGAATATAACTGAAATTGACTCAAGATAGGTTTCATTTTTACAAAAGCTTGAAATCGTAGAAAATCCATACTTATGGTTTCATTTTTTTACACAAGCTTGAAATAGAGAGAAAATTGTACTTGATGCCCCCTTAAGCATAACTCAGAGCGCATGCTCCCCCACCTTCATTTCATTCAACCAAGTATATTGCTGGTAATTAATAGCTAGATGGAATGAAGGTTCGTTTACTTAGATCATATGAAAGACCCGACCTAAAACCGTAAGAAAATTATGTAAAATCTAAATAACTAACCTAAATATACGTAATTAACATTTATGAGATCTAGTCAAAGACTCGACTCAATTAGGGGAGGATTTGTTTCATTTTTTAATGAGCTTGATACAGAAAAGAACTATGCTCATGGAAACGTGTTTCATTTTTTAACGAGGTTGACACAAAGAAAGGAACTTTCCTCTGATATTAATCGTATCTCATTTTTAACGAGGTTGACACAGTAAAAGGAACTTTCCTCATACCTGATCTATTTTTTTACGAGGTTGACTCGCAACAGGAACCATCCTCGTAAACTACTTATTTATAATCTATTAATCTATCACAATCTATCTAATCGATTCATTTTTTAATGAGGTTGGCACTGTAGAAAAGAACTAAGTTCTCAGCTTGTTTCATTTCTTAAACAAGCTTGAGACAAAGAAAAGGAACTATGCTCTCGACTGACCGATCTTATTTTTTAACGAGGTTGACACACTAAAAGGAACTATCCTCACACTCACTCGATCTATTTTTTAACAAGGTTAACACTAATAAAAGGAGCTACCTCAGACCACCGATTCATTTTAACAATGAGGTTGACACAGAAAAGGAATTATCCCCAAGCACAACATGTTTCATTTTTAACGAGGTTGACACAAGAAAAGGAACTATCCTCATTCACCGATTCATTTTTAACGAGGTTAACACAAGAAAGGAACTATCCCTCGTAATTCACCATTCACTTTTAATAGAGGTTGATATAGTAAAAGGAATTATCCACACAACATTACTTCATTTTTTAACGAGGTTGACAAGAAAAGGAACTATCCTAAGACTCAATTAATTCATTTTTTAATGAGGTTAACACAAAGGAAGGAACTATCCTGGACTGCTGATTCATTTTTTAATGAGGTTGACATAGTAAAAGGAATTATCCTCGCAAAACTTGTTTCATTTTTTAACGAGGTTGGACATAGCAAAGGAACTATCCTCATTTGATCATGGCTTCCAACTGAAGAAACACATGTCAAGGACACACCTCGATCATGGCTTCCAAGAGGTCTTTATCAAGGAAGAATAGTTCTATGAAAGGAAGACATGTCAAGGGACTCAAAAGGGATAAAAACATCACGTTAAAATAATCCCATAGATTTTTCCATGTCAATTACCTGGACTTAAGTCAAAGGAAGACAAGAAAACAAGGAGAGGCTCTCTACAACAAAGAATTGAAAACAGACTAGCGCACACATAATTGAATTGGCATGGGTCGATACTACCTTTTAAACGTGAACATTTAGGGGTGTCATATTATTGGTAGTCGAATCAAGAATAGGGAAACGAAAGCTGGTCTATAGTCACAATATTCCCATTGTGAGGGAAAGACATCAATAAAGAGTGTCGAGACATTTACAGCCTTTCATTATATGACATAGTCTCGCCAAGGAGTAAATTGGAAATCCAAGGGGCCTCGAATCACCATGAGATCAATAAGGCATAGTTTACTCTCCAAATTAATAGAAAACTTAGAAGGATCCCTAAAGGTTCACTAATGGTTCTCGTTAAAAGATTTCGCATTCGCATAATAGGCAATGTCTAGGGGAACCCAAATCTTTCCAAGAAGTTGAGGATAAATACTAATTTTAAGCACCTTCATCTACCTCAGAAGTGTGTATGTCCCTACCACCAAACTTCACAATGATTTGGAAAGGGATGGAGGAAGGAAGACTGAGGTTCATTACCTATTCCAACTTCAAAGAAAGACCTAGTACTGGAGGGGTTCATAGAACAGTGAAATGCTTCCAGTGGGGAATCCATGTAACAAGAAGAACTCCGAGCTGCATGATGTTCATTCTCTACAAGAAGAATGGGATCGACCGAATGAAATCGAATCACCACTTGATCAACTAATGGATCATCAAACTCGAAAGATATGAGTTTCACTCTCCAATGGAAGAGTGGACTTGATCAGACTTGAAATTAGATCAATCACTCCGCTCGCCTGACTAGTAGGTTGGGGTAAGTTTATTTTTAACTAGTTGGAAATTCTCATTGTGGAACAAGAAGGTTTTCCAACAATTTTGAGGCTTCATCCATGTGAGGGCAAATGTGAGTTTGATGACTCCCTTGCATAACTAACAAGGAAACCTAATTTTACCATTTTTCCCAGAACCTAACTTCATCGGTTGATGAATCAATGGAAAGTTCATGAGATTTTTCTGAGCCATACTTCCAAGACCTTTGGAATACCTAGGACAATTGATAAGGAAGTGGTCACCCTTACAAATCGCAAGGGTATTTTGGTTTACGATGCACGTTAGAGGTTTCCTCAACACAACTAACACTTACGTACTCATGGTTGGTCAAGCTGACTTATTTTCTATCTTTTCTTCTTCTTCTTCTTCTTCTCTTCCTTTCTTCTTCTTAGCCACCGGGTTAGCGTCAAGGCTTTTACCAAACAAAGAGGAAGAAAGGAGGAAGACATATTAGGCAAAGAAGGTAAGGTCAACAAAAGGTTGGTGATGTTGAGATAGAATTTCAAGTGATGAAGCATCCTGGGTTGAGGTGGAACAATTGAGTATTCGGGCCAACGGTTGAAAATAACCATATCAAGAACCTATGGTAAACTATGTAATGAAAAAAGTAGCTACATATAGTAGAGCACCAACATTTCCAAAGCAAGGAAAAGTACTAGGATTCTCATTAAGAGGGTTCCTCGTTGGTAAATTTCGAACAGCTTGCCATTATATAACTTCATGAATTTTAATAACAATTTAAGACTAAAATTAACACCACAATTCACACCTATGGTCTCTAAAATTGAAAACAAACAAATTAACATGCGCTATCAAATTAGTAGACAAACAACACACAAATGTAATCCAACATCGTAGAATTTAATGCGTAAATGGCGTTGGAAACATGACTCCCGACAACCTCGCTAATGAACAGATCGGGCACAAGTTTCTTCACAAAAACCATCTTGAGTGAAGAGAAACCCCCAGAGAGTCCAAGATCTAACACGCCCGCCTGTGCATGTTGTGATCTTTCCTTCACTGGCTACCTTAGGAAATAATCTAAGCTTATGGACACTAAGGTTACCAACAGAATAAATACACCGGGGGAACCGTCTATGATCTGATTCCACGGTAAGGTAGAGTAACAAAGCTCAATCCCCTTGAAGGCTCCCTCAACATGGTCAATCCAAGGTTTACCAACAAGTGACCCGAAATTTCCTCAACAATGGTTAATCCGAGGTTTACCGTTGTAATGCGTAATCTTCTATCTTTCCCAATGAAACAGACTGATTGTCTCAAAGGTTCTGGACATGATCTCGTGATTAACTCCTTTTAAGAGAAGCTTCCAAATGTACCAGCTTACACTGAATTTATTTCCTACCGCAAGATTTATCTACTTGTTTGTTTTAGTTGCTTTGGAAAGTTAACTACAACCTATTCCAAAGCACTAACTTCGAGCTAGATTAGTGGAAAGAGTCTCTAAAAATGTAAAAATTACTAGATGAATTTTTAATTAAGCGTTGTAATATTTAGCTATTATTATCAAAAGGGTAAATGGATAAGGAAACCAATGGTGTTATGACCCGAATTCAAAATCGAATGCAATCAAATATGATAATGTGTCTTTTCAATTGATAATTCAATAAAGTAAGGAGAGAGTTTCCATTCACTTCCAACAATGCAAAGATTGATAAATAAAATAAAATCTAACAAAATCTCTAATGCACTAATTTCATCAAGAAAACTAATGCAAATCAATCCAAAAAAATTTTATATTTTTGTGTTTTTAAAACAAGCATAAAAACATCTAAATTCAAATCAAAGAAAAACTCGATCTAAATCTAACATTTATTTTTCTTAATGTAAACTATGCAATTGTAATTTATGCACAATTCACTTGAAAAGTATGAAATGTAATCTATGCACATTTTTCATTCAAGATTTTGAAAATGAGAATTCTAATTATGCAAATGTGATCTATGCAAGAGAATTATCAAACACAAGATGATCCTAATGTAATCTAAGAACCGATCATGCAAGTCAAGAAAATCGGGTGAGAGTTCCAAAAGACAGAAAACACTAAAGACTAAGACTCGAGAAAACCTCCAAGTAATGACCAAAGGAAATCAAATTAAGAATTTCTCAAAAAGAGACTCAAAACACCCAATTAACTTAATGGAGATTGATGAGATGAAAATTTGGTCAAAGAAACTCATAAACAAGAGATTTTCGACATAAAACATACAAACATTTGGGTAGATACTAAGAATCCTAAATCAAATCTAAACTAACCGAAAAAAGAAATATAAGTTTTTCAAGACTTACCGTGGTCCAACAATGTGCAATCCCTACAAAAGTTCAAGAAAACAAAAATACTTCAAAACTTTGAAAGAAAGTAATATAAGTTAGCCAAGCCCGCATAAATCAATCAAAAATAAAGAAAAAAGCATTTTCAAATCAAAACAAAGGAAAATCAAACAAGAATCTTTCAAATGGGAGTCGCCAATTTGTTGGCCGATAAATCGATCTTGACAAGATTGATTCCCTAGAGTTCTAAGACAACGAGCAACAAACTAACAACTAAGTTTGTCTTTCTAAATATATTCGCTTTAATAAATAAATTCTATAAAGGTGTCGATCCTACCTTAGATACAAATGCTTATTTTCGTCAATAGTGCTTCCGCTTGCATCAATAATCCTTCGCTTCATCAGAAGTTCTTCCACAAGTAACAAGAGTTATTTCTCATTACAACAATAATCCTTCTCACGCAACAAGAGTTTCGTCGCAAGAAAGTGTCATCTTTTGTCGCAACAAAGTGTTGTCTTTTGTCGACCTGCAACGCTAAACAAACAAATATTATTAAATAGCACCTCTATAACAAATAATTATAAAACATACCTATCATAGTGATCAAGGAATCCATGAAATAAACGATCAAACGACAAATACTATTGAAATAAACAATCGAACGACAATTTATTGAGAAAAAAAACTGATTGTATTAATCTGCAAATAATGTTAGAGCCTTACAATCTTAGCCTCTATGTTTTAAAAGTGTTACTTTCCTGGTCCGAAGGTGAGTCTCTCTAGCCTCTTGATAAGTCTTCAGACTCTTCCTCCGTGAGCACATAGAGGTATGATCTTTCCTCTCAAAATCTCAACAGAAAGAAGTCTAAATCTCAACAAGACTTCAACTCAATCACAAAGTTTGAACTCCTCAGACTACCCAATGCCTCCTTTTATAGAGCAGATAGAGGAGGTTAGGGTTCCACCTTTGAAGGATAGAATCCTACTTCAAGGGATGCTCCTCACATCAAGGTATTAGTTCCTTAAGGTGAGGGATGCATGAACCTTATTAAAGCATACACTATCCCCAAAAATCGCATCTAGAACCTTCTAGAATTGACCAAAATTCAACTTTTTCACTTTAGTTTTCGCTTTTTTGACTTTGGAGTGGGGGTACACAGCATTACAAAAAGAAAATCGTACTGAACACATGTAAGCAAAGTGTATTACCTATGATTCAAGCCGTGAATGCAGTAAAGCTTCATGTTACCTACGTACCCTAAGTCTTAGATTTTAGGGTTTTTCCTCCATTTTAAGGCTTGAATGAGAACAAAGGTTGTAAGATCATAGAGGAGGCATATGAGCAGCATGAGCTCATACAACAATGTAATGTCAAAGTGGACATGAAAAGTAACACTCAAAGAATCCTGCTATGCATTCTGAAGACCAAGAACATTCCTATCAATTACCACTTCCTACGTGAACAAGTGCTTCGAACAAAAGGTTAAATTGTAGTATGTTCCCTCCAAAGAACAAGTTGCGATATATTTACTAAAATATTCTACAGTAAGGTATTTGAATATCTGCATAGAATTTGGGATTTATTCCCGCTCGCATCGATCTACTTGATTTTGTAAGATTAAATTTGGTACGTGCTTCATAAAGGCAAATCGCATATATACGTTGTGTTTGTGCATAAAACCCCGTATGGGTTTTGATGATAGAAATTATCTCGGGTTAGCATTTCTAATAGTTGTGGTGTTGTTGGGTAATATCTCGTTGTTGTTAAATTATTAATCTTTCAAGATAATTTCTCCGATAGTTTTTCTCCTAGAGAAGATGCTTTGATGATTTGTTCCTGTTGAAGGTGTTCGTGATGCCACCTAAGGGGAGTACTGTTCCTCTGGAAAAGGTTGCATTGTTGGCATTCTCGATTGGTTGATGTGTTATGATCTCATGCTTGAGATTCTTTGGTTTTGGTCATAAATAGTCATATCTATAACTGATGAAAAGGTCATGTTGAGACCTTAAAGTGATAAAATTGCTATATCCAAAGAATGTAAGGACTTGTTCAAATTTGTAAACCCACTTGGTTGGGTAGTTGAGTCAAATATGTAATTCCACTTGGTTGACTCAATGTAAGTATGAGTCCTTGGGGCAGAGAGAAAGGTCATAATTATTGAGTTATAGAGTCATGTATCATTGAAAAATCTATCTAAAGATTCAAGACAGAACTATGTGAGCATGGTAAATTGAGTGTACATCGCATCTTCGAAGCTCATATTTTCACAAGAGAAACCTTTGTTTTGTCATGATTCAGCCTTTACCCTTGATGTCAAAGGGGAGAGTATTTTGAGTGGTTGAATAATGGTTATGATTAGTGTAATCAAACACCATGGTTGCCATCAAGTCCAAAGGGGAGATTATTGGCAATATGATGCAATATGTTGTCCTTGATGGGAACCTTCTCGATGAAGTTTTACTGATGGGAACCTACTGGATGAGTTTCCTTGATAAGAAATTTATGTTGGGGATAAATGATGTTTCTACAGTCATCGTATGTGACAAAGAAAGGAATTTTAGTAAGTGTAAGAGAAATGAAATGAAATATTTCAAATGTGTATACGCAGTTTGATGAAGGAAACCCGCATATGGATTCAATGTATGCTAATTCTTATGAAGGCAACCCGCATATACATTTAGAATTAGTAAATATGTGGTGTTTTTACAACAAGAAGTCACCTATACACGTGGATAAGAATGATCCAAGTCACATATGCCTTTTGCTCTAAAATTATAATACCAAGGGGCTCACACACAGGTTAGCCTGTCGTATTGAGCATTGTATTGTATATTTGATTCTCGTCCAAGAATACCATCAGCAATTGTGTGCTTTTGACCATGGTATTGGTAAAGGCTAAATTTATATAAGGAGCGTAAGATCATAGTGAAAAGTGTGCATGAATAAGGGTTATAACTCAATAATTTTCTCTAAGGTATATCCGCATGGGATGAAATCGTTTAATCGATAGATCTCGAATCTATGATGCACCCATGGATACAATGATGGTTTAAGAGATCTCTATCTCAAAATGACTATGCTCATGTGTGATTCATTGAAGAGATGATTAGATCTTTGACTCTGGCGCAAGTTTGTCGAAGACAAGTGAAGAAATCTAGGTGTTCTATGGATCTGGTTCATTCTGGTGTTTATATTTATATATCTATACATTAGTTCGTCTTCTGTAAGAAAAGCGTGTATATACGCCGGGTTTTCTTCGAAAAGGCTCGTATGGGCGTTTAGGTTTTCCTAAGCTACATGTGGTTTTTATGTTATTCCTAATATTTGTCTCGTTATCTATCAATGAAGTCTTCTTTGTAAATTTGGGCTATTTGAATATTGTATATACGTTAAGTTTATTATGTACAAATCTAATTAATGAGAGAATAAACATGGTTGGATGGTGACTAATCGATGAAGGGTTCTCGCATTTTTTAAAGATATTGATTTGGTGCTCTCGTATCTAGATCTCGAAATCGATTACATTCAAAAATAGTATTCACGTAGCTATACGCAGTTGGTGTGATGAGAAAAAAGGTGATAACACGTTGTTGTGTTCAAGAAGCTTAAGTAGCATGATTCATTTTAAGTCAAGGAATGTTCAAGGTTGAGTTTGTATCTACAAATTTATTCTCAAGTCTAGGTTCTTTCGAATTGCCATGGTCTCACTGCTTTGATTGAAGTATTGGGTAAAGTTTATGGTTTTGATGTTTATGAAGAGTTGTGTCGATGTTGTTCGAGAATAATATGAAAATTGATGAAACGCGGGTCTCGTAGTGGTTCCGAGGGTTGAAGCCTTTAGTATGAAGTAGAAGCTTCGCTAGTAGAAGCAGTGTCTAATCGTGGGGTTGAAGCTCCTTTCCAAGAGTGGTCGGTAAACGAGATTAAGGGTTGTAGCTCCCTCTTCAGTAAGGCCTAGAAAACGAGAGAAGGTTGTAGCCTCATAGTGTAGAGATTCCTACATACCGATATGAGTTCGCATCAAGATAATATTGTAAATAGTTTTCCATATAATAAATATTTAAGACAGAGACGCATAAAGTTAACGGTGGTTTTCCGAATTGGGTTTCCACCTTAAATATTGTGTTCAGTGTATGTTTTCTTTATGTGATGATTTATATTGTTTACTACACATAATTACAATTATCTAACATATGCATGACTGGTAAAACTAACTTAAACATTGTTCTAAATTTTTTCTAATCAGAATTTATATCAAGATATCATTAGTTTCTTTATTATATGTATGCATACACGAAAGGTCTTTCATCAAGTCACAGTATGGAATTATATAAAGAATAATTTTAGCAAGCTCTAAATATTTATTCACCTCCTCCCCCCTCTCAGTATTTTTCCCAACAATTGGTATCAGAGAAGGTTCTTCTAAGAAGCTTAATCGCTAGAAGAAAGATCGGATCAATATGAGGAATCAAGATGGGACAAAGATCTATCGCCCTCTCTCCAACAAACAAATTGGACTTTCCGAAGATATGACAAGATCCTATCTTCACTTTCGAGCAGATCATGGTCTATATTTGAAGGAGGTTATAAATATCCATCATCACCCAATGTGACAACAGAAAGAAAGAAATATGAAACCAAGTACAAGGTCAATGCATTATTTGGGAAGTCCGATCGACCATATTCATGCAAATTCTTGAATACAAAGAAAAAGATATGGGACAAAAAATCGCTTCTAAGCTATGAAGGTGATACCAAGGTAAAAAGTGCTAAACTCCAAACTCTTAGAATTCAATATGAAAATCTCGTGGATGCATAATGAGGAAAGAATTGCCAGCTTTTCTTACGTCTACATGATTTTGTAAATATTATGAGGAATCAAGAAACCATAACCGACACTACTCTCGTAGAAAAGGTTTTAAGATCTCTAACTCCCAAATTTGAATCAAAAGTATCTCGCTATTAAAAGAAAAAGCAAGATCTACAAACTCTTACTATTGTTCAACTTCATGGTATTTTGACTGCCTTTTGAAATGAGAAAAGGAGGGTCCATCTGAAGTCAAAGAAGTCAGCCTTTAGAGTCAGCGTAAAAAGGAAAAGAAGTAGAAGAACAAGAAGGATCAAGGTAATGTTTCTAAGAATATGAGATAAATTTTGTAAAGAAGCTACAACTTGGCACTAGAAGATTCGTGAGGTAAGCTTCCTTTTAAATGTTTTGCTTGTGGAAGAGTTGGTCATTGGTGTCGCTGTTACTCATAAAGAAAAAAATGAAAAAGGAAAGGAAGTGGCAAAATTAAATAAGAATCCTGGCCTTTATCCATAGAAAAATTTATTATACTCATGAAGATAAAGATAGCCATCAAATAAGTGAAGAAGGAGAATATGATCAAGATGTTAGACTACTCATGGTTTTTGAAAAGATTCTAGTGATGTTAAAATATCCCTATGGATGCACTAGAAGAAAAATGATTTTATTGAAGAAATTAATCAGTCAAAAATATGTTTGCACTTTCCATAGATACTCTAAAGAATTGTTTATAGAAAAGGAGAAGCACAATGAGAAACTAGAATGTGAAATAGTAAGTCTAAGAAAGGAAATTGAGAAAGAGAAAACTTTAAACCTTAGATTTGCTAAAGGAACTAAAACCTGTATGAAATTATCAAGGTTCAACGCTCTCCTTTTGTAAAGACAGGTCTTGATTTATCGAGAATCCTCTCAAGCCAAGACAAGAAATCTAGTCAAACAAAGCCGCCTACAACATTCTCACTCACAAGAAAACAAAGAAACTTCATAGGTAAAGCATGACCACTTCAATACAAAGAACAATAGCAAGAATATCAAACAATTTAAACACCAACTGGCAGTAAACACAAATAGAAGGTTTCATGATTGTAGAAATTTCTTCCTTTAATGGGAAATGTTTACAAAAACATACTTTGGTCATAAGCTATTCAATGTGTTGCATAAAAACCATCATGACCAGAGAAGAAAGAAAGCAAAGAAATGAGATCGGAATAAAGAAGAATACTTTATAACTACTTTTCTCCTTCAAAATGAAATTGAATGTTCTTATTGCAATAACTTTGGCCATGGGAGAACTGGAATGTGGAGAAAACTCCAACCAAAAGAGCATGTACCTTCAAATTCCAAGGAAAAAAAATGGAGAAGCAACGACTTACAAGTTGAGAATGGAAGGCAGCCTGACAGCGTAAGGGGAATAAAATCAATGGCAGGCTGACAGATGCTCAAAACACATGACAAAGGATAGAAATAAACTCTTGCATACAATGGTCAGAAAGAGAAAAGAATGTTACCTTTGGAAATGATACTCCCCGTCATTATTAAAGGAAAAAGGTTCTTTTTTTCTAAAAGAAAAGGTAAAGATAACAATGTTGTATGTAGATGGATTAAAACATAACCTATTAAGTGTGATTCAAATGTGTGATCAAGGAAATGAAGTTGTCTTTAGTTTAAAATAATAGGAAAACATTAATAAAAGGAACTAGAACACCAAGAAATCAGATGTATTGAAAGGTTGCAAAGAACAATGTTACTTGCAAATCTTCGTAAAATTGGTTAGGCAATTTAAGATTGGACTTGAGTTTCTCTCAAATCAGCAAATCTAGCGTACTCAAAGCCGTCGTGATCTTCCTCATTACTCGCTCGAAATTACCATATGCAACAAGTGCCAATTTGGGTAAGAAAACCAGAAAGTACAATTCAATGCCAAAGAAGGGATCAACAGTAAGCCTTCGAACTCATACATACTAACTTATGTGGACCTATGAGAAAATTTTCACCTCGTGGAGAACAATACTATATTCTTTTTATTGATGATTTCTAGAATGCTGATTGGTTTACTAAAACGCAAAGATGAAGCATTTGAAAATTTTCAGATCTTTAAAGCCCTGGGTTGGGAAAATGAATTAGATCTAAAAATCAAATTTCCTAGATCCACCGAGGAGGAATATATATCAAATGAATTCCTTTGATTTCTCTAACAACATGGCATAAAAAGACAGCTTTTTGTAGGCTTCGGAACCCCACTACAAAATGGCGGAAGAAAGAATGAATAGAATAGTTCAACAAATGGTCACAAGAGGCTGATGATTCTAAAAACACCCGATACCTTTGGGAGAAGCAACGCATAACGCAAGAATATTCTTAATAAGGCTCATGTGCATGTGAACAAGAATAAAACTCCTTATGAGCTCTCCTATGGTAATCTTCCAATCGTAAAGCATTTTAGAGTTTTTGGAAGCAAATTTTTTATCAAGAACAATGATGAAAAACTTGGTAAGTTTGAAAACCTAGAGCAGATGAAGGAATATTTCTTTGGCTATTCTTCTAGAAGAATACTACAAGTGTTACAATAAAAGAAGACTTCCTCAAGATTTTTGAATGCATTGATGTTGTAATTGATGAATCTCTCTTAGCTCCTAAAAGGGAAATACCAATAGCAAATGAAGATGATGGTGATGAATATATTACTACATCAAATAGCAACAATATAGAAGGTGAACCTAATGAAGCACCACAAGAAGATTCATCTAAAAGGCTCCATCTAGGTATACAAAGAATCATCCAAAATCTCAAATTTTGGGAGAAAAGGGATCAGGTGTCCAAACAAGAAGAAATATTGTAGGATATCCTAGTTATCTATGTATACTTTATCCACTATTGAACCACAATTTCAATCAAGCTAGAAAAAGATGAATGTTGGATTCAAGCCAAGGAATGAAGAACTTGATCAGATTGAAAATAATCACATTGGGGAATTGGTTCCAAGACCTCGTGATAAAAATTTTATTGGAACAAAATGGATATTTAAAAACAAGTAAATGAAAATAGATTTTATTAGAAACAAATATAGACTTGTTTGTAAAGGGTATGCTCAACAAGAAGGTAGTGACTTTGAAGAAACATTTGCTCCCGTAGCTGGACTTGAAGCCATGAGAATGTTTCTTGCCTTTTCAAGCTTTCAACAATTCAAAAGTTTATCAAATGGATGCTAAATCATTTCTTCCTCAATGGTGTGATCTAGAAGAAGAAGTTTATATAGAACAAATCGAAGGGATTCATTTTGGGAATGGATGAAAAACTTGTTTGTAAACTTAAATAGGCTTTATATGGTCTCAAACAAACTCCAAAGGGTATGTACACATTGCCTTGACAAATATCTTCATCAACAAGGTTTTTCAAAGGATTCGTTTAATAGCAACTTATACACAAAAACCGAAATGATAAACTATTGATTGTAGTTGTATATGTTTATGACATCATTTTTGGGAGTAATGAAGAGTCCATGAGTCGAAATTTTCTTCTCATATAAAGAAGAATTTGAAATGACTTTTAATGGGAACTAACATTTTTTCTTGGCTTACAAGTGCAACAAGCAAATGATGGCATATTTTTATCACAAGCAAGTAAACATTCTAAGAAAATTCTCAAGAAGTATGGGATGAAGACTCAGAAACCTATAAGTACACCAATGGTAACTCTAGTAAACCTCAATTCTCATGATGATTCTCCCACGATGAATCAACCATAATACAGAAACATCCAATACACCCAAGCCTTTCATGATTATTCTCCCACGATGAATCAACCGTAACACAGATCCATGATTAAAGTCTACTTTATCTAACTGACAAGACTCGACAAAGATGACAAGCCATAGATTATTGACGATTCCAATCTAATCCAAAAGAGTCTCACCTTCAAAGCATAAAAAGAATATTCAAATATCTACAAGGGACTCAAGACTTTGGTCTATGGTATCCAAAGAATGTTGATCTCACTCTTCATGCTTACACAGATGATTGACTGAAATGCTGATGATCGAAAAAGCACTAGTGGTGGTGCATTCTATATGGGGCCCTTATTGGTATCTTGGTTCAGCAAGAAACAAAGTTCTATTGCCTTATCTACTAAATCAAGCATAATATGTGGTTGTCGATCATGTTTCACATCACTACTTTGGATGATGCAGACTTTACAAGACATCCAAATCAAATGTTCACCTCCCATCTCCATTTTGTGTGATAATAGAAGTGCCATTAGTATCTCAAATAATCTTATTATGAATTTTGAAGACTACACATTCCTATGAAGTACCACTTCCTACGTGGAACAAGTGCTTCAACAAAGGTTAAATTGGAGTATGTTCTCCAAAGAACAAGTTTTTGATATATTTCACAAACCTCTTCTCAGAAGCATTTGAATATCTCAGTAGAAGCCGGGAGTTTTCATTTCTCGTATCAGATCTTACTTGATTTCGTAAGATTAAATTTGGTAACGCAGTTTCATAAAGGCAATCGAATATATATGAAGTTTCAGGTACAAACTAGCGATGGGTTTTGATGATAGAAATTCTCTGGTCACATTTAATCAGCTTGTGGTGTTGTTGGGTAATCTCTCTATTGTTATTCCTTATTCAGTATTCTAAAATATTCTCTAATATGTATCTCTTTGATGAAGATGCTTTGATGATTTGGTTGTTGAAGGTGTTCAAGGTACACAAGCTAAGGGGAGCACCTCTCTTATGGAAAAGGATGCATTGTTGGCATTCTATCTGTTGTTAAAGTTATGATCTCATGCTTGAGATTCTTTGGTTTTGGTCATAAATAGTCATATCTATAATTTGATGAAAAGGTCATGTTGAGACCTATGATGTAAAATTTCTATATTCAATCATGTAAGGACTTGTTCAAATTTTTAAACCCACTTGGTTGGATAGTTGATTCTGTTAGACTCCTATACCAATAGGTGTCATTTTTCATTATTGTCTTATTGAACTATGCAATATGTTCAAACCTTTTTCTTGTGCAAAGGTGTTCCATATTCTTAAAAAATCAAAAAATTTAAAAAATGTAAAGAGGGTATACCCTAAAAAGAAAATCAAAGGGTGAAAAGAATAAAATGGTCAAAAAAAGCGGAAGAAATGAACCCTCAAACAAAAATAGATCAAAGAAAGTGTGCAAATCTAAATGCCACTACTATTTCATTTGTAATAAACAAAATTGTGTGCATTGTCAAACTTTTGCCACAATTTATGAAGAGTCAAACTCTGTTAACCTCTGACTCATTCATTTTTCAATTTCATGTTGTAGAATAGAGAATAAATATCCGCCAAACAGCTTTAATCTTGCGATAAGTAGATAGGTAGAGAATAAAAGGAGCTCAAACAGTTTAACTGAGTTCCCTTGGATGTAATAAGTGTAGAAATAGATAGATTTACCATGTAAAGAAAAGAAGATTATTAAGGGTTTGCGCCTAAGTGCACCCTAATAAAGAAGAGAAAATGGTAGAGTAAGTAAGTAGGTAGGTAGATGTTGTTGTTGAATTGTTGTTGTGATGAATGATGGTTCTAAATGTTTGTAATCTTTTACTTTCATCACCGAGTACAAAGGCGAACACTACATTGCGTAATTTCGTGAGCAAAGAAAGGTCAAAACTATTAATTTCCCCTCATTTTCCCAAAGATTTTACTAATTTCCTTAAGCACTAAGGTATTTGAAGATTAAAGGGGCTCAAGGCATTTCCTTGACTTTTGGAGGGACCAGACCCTCGGCCCAATAATTGAAAAAAACCTAAGTACTTGAAATCATCCATTATCACATTCATTCACCTCTCAAAATCTTTTCCTAAGTAAAATCCCATTTTACTTAGGAAAATCCTTCAATTTTTCATGAAAAGCCCTCAAAATCACTTTTTATTCTAAGTCTAAGTGATGAAAGTATTATAATGCTATTTACTTTTGAATCTTCACTTTCTTGGTTATATTTAAGTATTTTGAGTTGACATTGTCCCTTTGTCATATTAATTCTAATTTATATATTAACTCCCTATGAAAATCACCTTTTCCTATGTATATAATTCCTTTTCATATAATATTCCCAAAAAACCCATGTATTATAGCTATTTTAGCCAAAAGTATTTTATTCCCACTTATTCAAGTCAAAAACCCACAATATACCCCCTTTTGGTTAAAATATAACATTAATTCTATTCCCGCCCTGTATGGTAAGAAAATCACATTGATTTAATTATCATATAATATAATATATGAAAAATGTTAAACATATGTATATATGTTTAAAATAGAAAAGTAAACCAAAAGTTTAATTAAAACCAAACTTTGGAATAAATCATCCCTGCGCATTTAACATTTCCCGACCATTTTTTTTCCATATGGGATTAATTAATCCTTAAGATTAATTAATAACCAGCCCCCACCAATCAGAAGGCTCCCGAAATGATTAATTCATATTAAATCATGTCGGTCCCGCCCATTAAATATCTGTCAACTCCATATCTCCTCAACCGTTGTATTGATCTGCCTAAGATCAATGGCTCGCATTGATTCCACTGGCCATCCGCCCGAAACTGCCTTCGCTCATAATTGGTGTGGAAAAAACCGCTTACCATTTCCCCCCCCTGTGACTCACCTCCCGTACAGAATGACGTCAGTCATTAAAATAATAAAAAATTCCCTCCCGTTTGACTTTGCCAATAAAACAAAAAATTCGTGTCTTTTTCATTATTTTGCACGAACTAAATGAATACACCCTCCACGCAAAAAATTTGAATTTCAAAATTCTGAAGTCTACCAACCTTTATCCTGTCAAAGAAAATTGCAGTTGAGCCTCTCAGAAGATTATTCGCACTCACCCGCGTCTGTTTGAAACGCTCTTTTCTCCAAAAAATAGGTATTTACCCTAAAATCACACTGAACTCTCTAAGAAACTCAGTTTTCCTCTTTCTTTTACTGAAACAAAGTTAAAAAATTGATTGCTAGTTCATTCCTTAATCCCGAAGAACTGTAATTGATTTCCCAACCTGCAATTGTACCTGTTTCTCTGGTCGAAACCTGTAATTTTTCTCAATCTTTCACCATAAGCCGAATTTCCATTTTTGAATCCACAAGAACCAAAAAGGGAAGCTCTTGTGGCTTTAAAAATCGCCCCATTGTACGCCCCTCATAGAGACCTGGATTATTTATCATTAGTCGACAGGGATTTCCAAATCAAAGACCTGAGTTTTAGTGATAGTCCTGTTCGAATTTTTTGTCGCTGCAGAGACAATTATTTGAATGGCTTAGATACTATTGGGTTATGGGAATCTAATCTTCCCCAACACCTCTTTCCCTATGTTCATATTTTCCCTGAAATAATCCATTTTTTCCATGCCAATTATGATCCTAACCAGAGAGCAGTCTTATCCCCAAATCAAGATGTCCTTTTCACAATTACTTCTCAGTCTATAAATGAGATGCTTCATTTTCAAACTAATCAAGCCCTCACTCCCCTGTCCATGGGAGAGCTACTTGAGAAATCCACAAAAATGTCCCATGAAGAAGTGAGCCACATCTGTCAGACCTTTATGTTGCCTGATCACCAGCCTAAAGGCCCTCCCCCTTATGGATATGTTTTTTTCACAGAAGAGGGTAGACTTGTTTTGGAAATGATATCTTTTATAATGGGTTTTAATACCAATGAATATGTTGACCATTTAGTTATGGTATTATTGTCTATTTTTACCCCTGGACAGCCTCCTGCTGTCAGGTATGACTTTGCATCTTACATAGCCAAAAAAATCCATGATCAATTCATGAGATTGGAAAATGAGAAAGTGTTCAAATATTCCTCTGTCATCTATCACCTCATGATATATTACCAGTCTGAAAACTTCCCTTTCTATACCAAAAATCTTGATGCCCAAGGGAATCCTAGGTATGTTATCTTTTGGTCAGCCATCACCCATAGTTCTCCATATTCTCCCTATTCCTATAAAGAGTTCATCGATCTTTTCATACACCCTGCAACCACCTTGTTGACAGGAGTTTCTCCTCCAAGACTCAGCAATGAAATCAAGAAAACTCTACAGCTATCAAAACAATACAAGATTGGTGATTGGTACTTGTACCAAAATCACACAGAAGTGAGGATATATGGATGTGAATTATGTCCATTTAAATTTCCAAAATATGTCCCCATGAGATTCTTTGCATTAGATTACTTCAGGAAAATGAACAACTTTGATATAACTCATTTTTGTAATGCAAAGAAGAAGGCTCAACTCCGAATCAAAAGTCAATTAGGTCCGCTTATCTGTAACTATAGGGATGAAGGGGAGGAAGCTGAAAAGATATTACAAGGCCATTTCAGATTACATAAGAGTTTCTATTGGGAACCTTATGACCCATTCAACTTCATTTGTGATAAAGAAGGAAAAATAAATCAACACCATACATCCATCAGAGAATTCCAGAGATTGAAAAATATGCTAATACAAATGAATGGATAGAAGGCACATTGATAGAGCATGATATTGAGCAGGTCAATATGAGAAATGTTATGACAGATCTTGAGAAGATGCTTGACCTAGACTCTTCTGTACATGTACCAAGATTAGAAGTTGGCCCTTCCTCAACTGGCATTATTCAGCAGAAGTTACAAGAAAACATTGCAGTAGAATCAAAAGGAAAAGAAAAAGAACCGAACATACAAGTAATTGAAAAGTTCACAATGACAGAGCAACCAGAGACATCCAAAGACCAAGGTCAGGTACAAATCACTCAAGTTTAGATCAATGAGACAGAAATTGCCAATCTTCAAACTCCTCTTAATATGGAAAAAGGGAAAAAGAGAGAAGTTGAAACATCTACCCCTGGTGATAGATCTACAGAGCAGCATGATACTAAAAGGCAGAGATTGAATCCTCTTCCAGAAGTTGAATCATTTCAAGAAATCTCTGACAACCAAGAAAGAGAAGGCAGTCAGCAAACAGGAACAGTCAGTGGAGCATCCACTACTTCACAAAGGAAAGAGCTACAGAAGAAAAAGAGTATGGAAATATCTTCTTTCAAGCCTCCAGTAAAAGAGGTTTGGGACATCAAAAATACATTTATCAATATCAAGGTTAGGAATGATCCACTGAAAATGCAAGTATATAATCAATATTTGAAAATGGCTCCAAAGAATCAAGAAAGACTAATGTCAGCTTTTGACATTCAACAGGGAAAAACGTTAATGAGCCATTTCAAGCCCAAGGTGCAACAACCCCAAACATCCGCTAATTATATTAGGACAAACTTTGAAGTCCTAGCAAAAGATATCCATCCTTTAGACCAGATTGAATTACATAAACAGACTGGGGAAATGATCTATTCCACTTTGACTGATAAAGCCATGGCAGCTCACAAGTTACAGGATTCTTTAGAGAACACCAATACACAGTTGCAACTTGAAAAGGCTTCTTCTCAAGCAAAAGACAACAGAATAAAAACATTGGAGGAAATAATAATTTGATTAGGTCACAATCCAAATGATGTCAAAGGTATAGAAGCATTAATAAAGGAAAAGGATTATGACATTGCAGCATTGAGAAAGCAGTTGAAATTGCCAGCTTCTAGACATTCTCAAACTGAAGAAGTAATAAAGAAGAATTCTGAAGAGGAAATGATGGAGTTGCTCTTGAAAATGAATGAGAAACTGACTGAAACAGAGTAAGAGCTGGACCAAGCATTGAAAGACAAACAATCTGCTCTTACAACATCTACAACAGAGGAAATTACAGGTACACAACCAACAGGTCAATCAACAGAGTCATCACAGGTAGACACTTCAAATTTGAATTCAGAACAATTAGTAAAGCAAATGAATGACTTGAAACTGCAAGTAACAGAACTTCAGCACACCAAGTTACACATTATAAATTTGGAACAGAGATATGATCTTTCAAAAATTAGTGTTGCTGACAAATCAAGAGAAATCAAGAGATTGGAAAAATTGGTTAAATCATTAGAAAAGGATCTCACATTAGAGAAGCCTTTGAGAGAAATAAATGAAATTCTTTGGAATAATATTATCCAATCAATAAAATACATCTGGCCTTCAATTCAGATAATGTACGAGCATAATGATTTGGTCAAAGCAGCTCTGGATGAGGTTGAAAACACGTGGGCAGAATTAGGAAATAGGCCTGAGGAAGCTAATCAGCTTATACAGTTTCTCAACACCCAAACCAAACAACAGCTTGAAGAAATGGGTATTCAGGATAGAACTGCAACAATTTTAGAAATAAAAGTAGTTTTCACCAAAAGAACTCTTATGCAAAATTTGGAACGAAGGTGCTTTGACATGCATGCAGAAATAATTTCTTTCAGAGAAAGATTCAATGTTTTGTTGAATAAAGGGTTTCCTGGCCCTATAATTCCAGAAGATAAAATAATGAACTTGGAAACTTATGTTAGGAAATTGGACATAAATGCTCACAATCTAGCCAATTCCTCGGCTAGTTCATCACAAGCAACATTACCTATAGGAAGGAATCTTCATGACAGATTAGAGAATTTATTTTATCTAGAACATGAAGTAAGGCATTTGTTTCCTAACCAACCTAATTTCTTCAAATATACTGAGGCTGATGAAACATTAAGGAAGCTTCAACGGACAAGAATAGCAAAAGGGAAATGGTGGGAAGATTTATGGGAACTTTTGTAAAATTTGTCCTTATACAAAATTTTTCCTATTTACTACAGTATAAAGGATAAAAGGACAAAGAAAGGTCAAAGAGTATCAGTTAAGTTAAAGTGTATCAGTAGGAAGGAAGAGTATCAGTGAAGCAAGTCATTTAAAACAAAATTACTGAAGAAGACAACGATGAGCTAAAAAATAGCACCTGCCTCCAACACATTCTCGAAATGAGGGAACAACACAACATCGGTTCCTTCTTATCTTATCCATGAGACCATTTGTCTCTATTTTTATTGTAACTTATTAGTGAGTCACCGTAAATTATATATCCTTTTGTTAAAGAGATATTTGGTATGATTTTTTGTATAGATAAGCTCTCAATTGACTTATTGACGGTGGATTCTTCTACTCTGCTGTAACATTGACTTTTTGGAATAAAAGTGCTTTGGAGAAATTTCTTTGTGGCTTGCTGGATGATGATTTGAAGCTCAAGACTTTTTGCAGGATTCATGTGTCAGACTACAGTTCAATAAGTCATTTCTATCCTGTGTTTTAAGTTTTATATCTGTTTATAATTTCACTGTGTTCCATTTCTGAATAATTGACAAAAAAGAATAAATCAGAAATTTCTTAAGTGTACTTTGATTTCAATTGTGATTATTCTAAATGTTTTCTTCTAAACCGGTTATAAACAATGAATTCTTAATTGCTCTTGTTTCGCTGGTTTAAATATTTTGATTACTATAGTAAAGAATTCTTAATTTCTCTTTATTTGTAATCATTCACTTTCTTTCTTTGAACATGTTGAAAGATTCTTAATTTCCTTTCATCCCTTCAAAATCCATTCCATTCACTTTAATATCTAAAATTGTTCTTTGTTTGGCTATCCTACCTTGCAAAGCCATCTTGTGTGTAGAAATTTAATCCAGTAAAGCCATCCTTTCGACTCCATAGCCCAATGGCTTAAAAATACTCAATATTTCCCTCAGTTGGCAGATTTCACCATTCAAATTCAAACTAAATTTCTTGGACTTATAACTAGCCTAAAAATTTCTAAGAACAAAGCTAAATTTTAAAGAGAGAGCCCTCTCTGGATATAGATTGGCTAGATTTTGTATCTGAAGGTTGGTCAGTGGTTACCTCGGGTTTCTTTCCTTTTCTTACAACTTCAAGGAAGGCCTGAGTGATAACAGGCACGATAAGAGAAAAGGAAGGAATAAAAGTGTAATAGAGGTGTTTGTAAGTGTAACACAGAGATGGAAAATCAACTTTTACGGAACATTAATACTGATTCCTGAAAAAAAAACTTGTGGATTCATGCATGGGAATATAGAAAATAATGTGTGATAAAAAGAAAACTAGCTTAATGGTAGAAAGGAAAGAATGGTAACATCAGAGAAGCTGAGGCACATCAGTTGGGCCCTGACCCATGATCCCAGCTCTCTAGAACTATATCAATAAAAGGTCATATGAATACCCATTGCATCACAAAAAATACAGTCTTATTTCATCCTGAAGGTCTTAAATAACGAAAGCCTAATAGCTTGCAACAAAGGTTCTGAATGGAATCGAATAATTGACAGTTCCTAGCTCTAGGTTTTCTCTATTTATTCTCTAGGGAAGCTACCAACAACTCCCTAAAAATGGGTAATGACTCCACTTGACTTCAAGTGAAGTATGGCATGAGTGAACTTGGTATTGATTTGCTTGGCTACCTCTGGAATTTGAGTTGTTGGAGACTCTAAGTGAAGTATGGCTTGAGTGCACTTGGTCTTGAGTTGCTTGGCTACCTCTAGAAATTGAATTGTTGGAGGGTATCTCATGAGGATCGTTTGGTTGCCTTTGAGGGTGGACAACACCCTTGAATATATCCAATATTTCTCCCTAATTCATTGATATTATTCACTCTTGATATTCTAGTGGCAGGGAGCAAGTCCCTAAATTATCTCCTTCTCCAAATCTACATAATCTACCAAATATTCTCACAATATTCTACAAAAATAACCAATATTAGGTACAAATACGAAATTACCTTTAAAATTTCCTAAGAAAACATTAAAGTGTAAGAAAACATTATTAAGTGCAGAAGGAGAGATTTAATATATCTTTTCATGTGCGTAAGGAAGGTAGATAGGCTTAACAAAGGTTAGACGGGCCTTATTTTATGTCTAATTTAGAGGCCCATCACTCACTACCTCCCATAGAGTTTGGGTTGGCTTTTGGATATTACTATTCCCTCATGCTACTACTTGAGCTTAAGTAATCATAATCCATTGATGCATTAGGGTTGGGGTTAAAGTTTTTATTTGTGGAAAGGAAAGATAAGATAATGGGGGAGACATCTACAAAGTCGAACATCTATAAGTGGTTGTAACTCTCCCCTTCGTTTATTAAAACAAAAAGAAATTTGTTTTCCTATACTTGTGTCATGTTGATTCTTATGTACTTCAATGTCTTTTGTCTCATTGAATAGATATATTATGTTGGAAATATGATGCAATGTGTTGTCCTTGATGGAAACCTACTTGATGAAGTTGTCTTTGGATAGAAAAATATGTAAGAATGATGTATCTACAGATGTGAAAGAGAAAATAATTCCAGTAAGTGTTGGAGAAATGATAAATATAATATGTCACAATGTATATGCGAGTTTGTAAAGGCCAAGTCGCGTATGCACATGGATAAGTACGTCCCAAGTCGCGTATGCCCTTTTGCGCTCCAAATTTATAATACCAAGGGGCATTACCATGGTTTTGGCACACAGTATTGAGCATTGTATGGTTTATTTGATTCCTTCCAGGAATACCATCGGAAGTTGTGTGGTTTTGGCTCATGGTATTGATAAAGGCTAAAACTATATAAGGAGAAGAGGATCATAGTGCAATGTGTGCAGGTGTAAGGGTTGTTAATAAATAAATATCTTTAAGAGATATATGCATGGTTGAACTCTGTTCTTAATTGATAGATCTGAATCTATGATGCACCTATGGATATGATTAAGGTTCAAGATCTCTAGATCTAGAAATGATGAATCTCTAGGATGATCTACAAAAGAAATGATGAAGACCTCACACAAGTCTGATGAAGAAATTGAAGAAATCTGGGTAATTTTATAGATCTGGTATATTTTGCAAGTTTATATTTCATAGATCTATACGCTAGTTTGTCTCGGTAAAAGCGCGTATATACGCGGGCTCGCTTAATAAAAACCGCGTATGGAAGTTAGGGTTTTCAGAGTTTATTTACAGATATTACTTCTTTTATTTCTTTTTTCTCTCTACTGTCGGTCAATGAAGTCTACTTGAAGTTCTGGGTTGATTGAATATGGAGTATGACGGTGATTTGATAATGAACAAACCTAATCACTCATTGAGAAAACATGATGAAGGACGAGTGAGAAAACATGGTTAAACTTGACTGAGTGTCTAAAGGTTCTACATCGCTAAGAAGGTGTCTGACTGAAAGCCTCAGATCTGTATCTGAGATTGATCACATTCTGAAAATCAGTATTTTCAGAAGTATACGCAGGTTGATATGAAGAAAAGCGCGTATACATGCAGCTTCAGTGAAGAGAAGTAGCGTATGCAGTTCATGTTATGAAAAATAGTATGCACAGAGGCATACGCAGGTTGGTGAGCAGGGAAGCGCGTATACACGTGGCTTCAGTAAAGAGAAGTAGCATATGCTATTTGAATTGATGAACGTTTAGAGTTGAGTTTGTGTCTGCATATTTTTTTTTTAAGTCTGGGTTATTTCTGATGTTCTGGTTACAGTGGTCTTACTATTCTAATTGAAGTCTTGGGTAAAGTATGGTTGTTAATGTTAAGGGGTTGTGTTGAAGCTATTTTGATCCAATATTAAAATTGATGAAACATGGTCTGTAGTGGATCTGAGGGTTGAAGCCTTCAGTATGAAAGTAGAAGCTTTCAGCCAGTAGAAGTTGGTGTTGAAATCAGGGGGTCGAAGCTCCCTTCCAGGAGAGGCTGGTAAACGAGATCAGGGGGTTGGAGCTCCCTTCTGGTTGTAGCTGGAAAATGAGAGAAGGTTGAAGCCTTCTGCAGGTAGAAGCCTACGTACTGGTATAATTCTGCATCAGTACAATGTTGTAAAAGGTTTTCTATATAATAAAGATTGAAGACAGAGACGACAGCAGCAGTAGTTTTCTCCTGATTTGGGTTTCCACCTTAAATATTGGTGTTCATTTGTGTGATGATTTATACTGTTGTTTACTGCTCATAACTTCAGATTATCTAGCCTTATTCATAACTGGTAAATCTGTTTAAAAGACTAATTATCTAAATCTGAAAGATATATTTGTATACGCTAGTTTCCTTCTATATTTTCGCGTGCATACGCTAGTTAAGTTCATAAAAACCGCGTATGGAAATCTGCTCAAAGAAAAAGTAAAAAGTTTTCAGTCAGCTGTAAATACTGATTCACCCCACCCCCTCTCAGTATTTTTCCGAACAATTGGTATCAGAGCAGGTCCTTCTGAAAAAGCTTAGCCGCTAGACGGAAGATCAATGAAGATGAGCATTCAAGATGGAACAACATCTATCAGGCCTCTGCTCTTCTACGGAAACAATTTAATCTTCTAGAAAACAAGGATGAGATCCTATCTTCAGTCTCTGGGATCAGATGTATGGGCTATTGTTGAAGGAGGATATCAATATCCAGCTGCAGTACCAACAGATCCAACTGAAAGAAAGAATTATGAAACAAATGCAAAAGCGGTCAATGCTCTATTGGGAAGTCTAACTGAATCAGAATTTGTCAAAGTCATGCAGCTGGATACAGGAAAGGCAATATGGGACAAAATCATTCTAAGTTATGAAGATGATGCAAAGTTAAAAAGTGCTAAACTCCAAACTCTCAGAATTCAATATGAAAATCTAAAAATGCATAATGAGGAGAGCATTGCCAGTTTGTTTTTACGTCTTGATGATATTGTAAACTGTATGATAAATCTGGGAGAAACAATAACCGAATCTACTTTGGCTGAGAAAGTTTTAAGATCACTAACGGCAAAATTTGAGTCAAAAGTTTCTGCTCTTGAAGAAAAGCAGGATCTTCAAAATCTTACTATGGTGCAACTTCATGGCATACTAACTGCATGTGAAATGAGAAGAGGAGAACCATCTGAAGTCAAAGAAGCCGTATTTAGAGCTTCTACAAAAGGGAAAGAAGTACAAGAGATAGAAGAAGATGAGGTAAATTTTGTAAAGAAACTCCAACTTGGCACAGGACGATTCAGAGGTAAGCTTCCTTTCAAATGTTTTGCTTGTGGAAGAGTTGGTCATTATGCTGCTAAGTGTCCTTACAAAGAAACACATGAAAAAGGGAAGGAAATAGCAAGAAGGAATAAGAATCGGTTTAGCACTAGAAAAAGTTACTATACTCATGAAGACAGTGATGGGTTATCTGACAGTGAGGAAGAATGTGAACAAGATCTTAGACTTCTCATGGCATTTGAAAAAGAATCTAGAGAAGAAAAAGATACTTTTATGGATGCTTTAGAGGACAATGATTTTCTTGATGAATTCAATCAACTCAAAATATACTTAGAAGAAAGTAAAATATGCTTAGAAGAAAGTAAAATATCCATAGAAACTCTGAAAAATCAGCTTGAAGTAAAGGAGAAACACAATGAGAAATTAGAATGTGAACTAGTAAGTCTAAGAAAAGAAAATGAGAAAGTGAAGACTTTGAATCTTAGATTTGCTAAAGGATCTAAAACCTTAGATGAGATTATCAAGGTACAACGTTCTCCTCTTATAAATACAGGTCTTGGATATATCGTAGAATCTTCTTAGGCTTCAGCACCAAATTATCTAAAAGCAGCTACAGCTAGTATACAACATTCTACCACTCAGCAAGGGAATAAAGAATCTTTACAGGTAAAGCATGACCATCTCAATTCAAAGAACACTAACAGGAATACCTTTCAAAGAAACACCAATCAATAGGTAAATTCAAGTATAAGATTTCACGATCACAGAAATTTCCTCTTCAATGGACAATTTTTCTCATGTCACAATTTTGGTCATAAAGTTGTTCAATGTGTTGCATATAAAACCATCATGACAAGAGAAAAAAAAAAAGAAAATGGTTGATATTAGAACAAAGAATAATACCTATAACAACTTTTCTTCTCTTCAAAATGAAGTTGAATGTGCTTATTGCAATAACTTTGGCCATGAAGAATCTGAATGCAGGAGCAAAGTCCAGCCAAAAGAGCAGTTTCCTTCAAGCTCCAAAGTGTGGAAAAAGAAGGAATTAGAGGTTGAAAATTGTGGCATAGCTTTATTTGCAGAAGGTGAAGAAAATCAATGGTACATTGATAGTGGATGCTCAAAACATATGACAGGTGACAAAAACAAACTTCTTGCATATAGTGTGCTAGAAAAGAAAAGAATGTTACATTTGGAAATGATACTCCTACTGTCAATAAGGGAAAATGGTTTGTTTTTCTAAAATAAAAGGTAAAAGCTAATAATGTCATGTATGTGGATGGATTAAAGCATAACCTGTTAAGTGTAAGTCAAATGTGTGATCAAGGAACTGAAGTTGTCTTTAGTTCAAAAGAATGTGTGGTACATGATCTTGGTACAGGTAAAACAATTATAAAATTAAAAAGAACTCCAAGAAATATGTATGTATTGAAGAACTGCAAAGAAAAATGTTACTTGAGTAAATCTTCAGAAAAATGGCTATGGCATAGAAGGTTGGGGCATCTGAGCTTCTCTCAAATCAACAAATCAAGCAGACTTAAAGTTGTTCATGATCTTCCCAATATTACTCTAACTGAAAGTATCATATGAAAATCTTGCCAATTCGGTAAGCAAACCAGAGTCAAATTTAATGCCATGGAAGGATCATCAAGTAAGCCTCTTGAACTAATTCATACTGACATATGTGGACCTGTGAGGAAAAAGTCACCACGTGGTGAACAATACTATATATTATTTATTGATGATTTCTCTAGAATGTGTTGGATTGGGTTGATTAAACACAAACATGAAGCATTTGAGAAATTTCAGATCTTCAAAGCACTGGTTGAGAATGAATTAGATCTAAAAATCAAGTGTCTTAGATTTGATCGAGGAGGAGAATATACATCAGATGAATTCCTTGAATTTTTTGAACAACATGGCATAAAAAGACAATTTTTCTGTAGCTGGCACTCCACAACAAAATGGCGTAGTAGAAAGAATGAATAGAACAGTTCAACAAATGGCTAGAGCTATGCTTGATGATTCCGGAACACCTGACACATTTTGGGGACAAGCAACACATACAGCGGTAAATATTCTTAACAAGGCACATGTTCATGTAAATAGTGATAAGACTCCATATGAACTCTGGTATGGTAATCCTCCCACTGTGAAGCATTTTAGAGTTTTTGGAAGCAAATGCTTTATCAAAAATAATGATGAAAAACTTGGCAAGTTTGAACCCAGAGCAGATGAAGGAATACTTCTTGTTTACTCCTCTAGGAGTAGAGCATATAAATGTTACAATAAAAGACTTCGAAAGATTGTTGAATGTATTGATGTTGTTATTGATGAGTTTCCTGCAGCTCCAAAATAAGAAAAACAAACAACAGATGAAGACGATGATGACATATACCCTTCTACATCAAATAGAAATGATATAGACAGTGAACCCAATGAAGAACTCGAAGATGATTTATCTGAAAAAGCTCCATCAAGATTTTTTCAAAAGAATCATCTAGAATCTCAAATTTTGGGAGAAAAGGGATCAGGTGTACAAACAAGAAGGACTCTTGTGGGATTTTCTAGCTATCTGGAATTTCTATCCACTATTGAACCACACAATTTCAATCAAGCTAGCAAAGATGAATTTTGGATTGAAGCTATGAATGAAGAGCTTGATCAAATTGAAAAGAATCACACTTGGGAACTAGTACCAAGACCTCATGAGAAAAATGTCATTGGAACTAAATGGATATTTAAAAACAAGTTAAATGAGAATGGGGATGTTATAAGAAATAAAGCTAGACTTGTTTGCAAGGGGTATGCTCAACAAGAAGGTATATACTTTGAAGAAAAATTTTCTCCTATAGCTAGACTTGAAGCCATAAGAATGTTTCTTGCTTTTTCAAGCTTCCAACAAATCAAAGTTTATCAAATGGATGTTAAATGTGCTTTTCTCAATGGTGATCTAGAAGAAGAATTTTATATAGAACAACCAGAAGGATTCATTTTGGGAAATGATGAAAAACTTGTTTGTAGACTTAAAAAGGCTCTATATGGTCTCAAACAAGCTCCATGGGCATGGTATTATCGTCTTGAAAAATATCTTCATCAACAAGGATTTTCAAAAGGGTCTGTTGATAGAAACTTATACACAAAAACTGAAAAATGATAAACTATTGATTGTGGTTGTATATGTTGATAATATCACTTTTGGAAGTAATGAAGAATCTATGAGTCAGAAATTTGCTTCTGTTATGTAGCAAGAATTTGAAATGTCTTTACTTGGGGAACTAACATTCTTTCTTGGTTTGCAAGTGCAACAAGCAACATATGGCATATTCTTATCACAAGAAAAATATCTTAAGAAAATTCTGAAGAAGTATGGCATGGAAGAGTGCAAACCTGTAAGTACACCAATGATAACCAGATGTAATCTCAGTTCTCATGATGATTATCCCATGGTGAATCAACCAGAATACAGATCTATGATAGGAAGTCTACTTTATCCCACTGGGAGTAGACCAGACATTATGCATGCAATTGGGATTGTTGGATGGTTCCAAGCTAATCCAAAAGAGTCTCACCTTCAGGCTGTCAAAAGAATATTCAAATATCTACAAGGAACTCAAGAGTTTGGACTATGGTATCCAAAGAATGCTGATCTCACTCTTCATGCTTACACTGATGCAGATTGGGCTGGAAATGTTGATGATCGGAAAAGCACTAGTGGAAGTGCATTCTATATGGGGCCCCAATTAGTATCTTGGTTCAAAAAGAAGCAAAGCTCTATTGCCTTATCTACAGCAGAAGCAGAATATGTGGCTGCCGCATCATGTTGCACTCAAATTCTTTGGATGACGCAAACCTTAGAAGAAATTCAAATCAAATGTTCACCTCCTATCTCCATTATGTGTGATAATACAAGTGCCATCAATATCTCAAAGAATCCTGTTATGCATTCCAAGACCAAGCACATTCCCATCAAGTATCACTTCTTACGTGAACAAGTGCTTGAACAAAAGGTGAAGTTGGAGTATGTTCCCTCCAACGAACAAGTTGCTGATATATTTACTAAACCTTTAGCCAGGGAAGCATTCGAATATCTCAGACAGAAGCTGGGAGTTTTCTGTGCCTCTCAGAAGATCAGATCTGCTTAAATTTAGAAGATTAAATTGGATACGTGGATTTCCTAAAGGATAGTCGCGTATTTATGTGAGTTTATAGACATAAAACTGTGTATGGGTGTTTGTTGACAATTTTTTTTTGGGTCAGCATTCTTCAGCACAGTTGCAGTGCTGTTGGGTATCTCTGGTGATGTTCCAGCTCTCATATTTCTGTTTCATTCTCAAATACTTCTTATGAAGATGCCTTGATGATTTTCTGTTGAAAGTGTTCAGGATGCACAGACTAAGGGGGAGCATTGGTCATGTGGAAAAGATGCATTTTTGGCATTCTAATTATTTGTTGTAGTCTGATCTCATGCTTGAGAATATTTTATCTTGATTGTATAAGTCATTTCTGTAATTGATGAAAAAGGTATTGTTGAGACCTATGATGTAAAATTGAAATATTCAGTCATGTAAGGACTTGTTCAAATTTGTAAACCCACTTCGTTGGGTAGTTGAGTCAAAATGTGTAAAACCACTTGGTTGGGTACTTGATTCACATATGTAAATCCACTTGGTTGGATCATTGATGTAAGAATGAGTCCTTGATGATAGGAAAGGTCATAGAGTCATGTAATTCATTGAAAAATATGTTTGAAGATTCAACGTGAACTTAGGGGGAGCATGGTCACTTCAGTGCACATCAGATCTACAACGCTCTTCTTTCTACAAGAGAAGAAAAACCTTGTTTGAATAATGGGTGTTTGAATAATGGTTATATTCAATGTATCTATCTGTTGTGGTGATCAAACACCATCATGGTTGCCATCAAGTCCAAATGGGGAGATTGTTGGCAATATGATGCAATGTGTTGTCCTTGATGGCAACCTACTTGATGAAGTTGTCTTTGGATAGAAAAATATGTAAGAATGATGTATCTACAGATGTGACAGAGAAAATAATTCCAATAAGTGCTGGAGAAATGATAAATATAATATGTCACAATGTATACGTGAGTTTGTAAAGGCCAAGTCACGTATGCACACGGATAAGTACGTCCCAAGTCGCGTATGCCCTTTTGCACTCCAAATTTATAATACCAAGGGGCATTACCATGGTTTTGGCACACAGTATTGAGCGTTGTATGGTTTATTTGATTCCGTCCAAGAATACCATCGGAATTTGTGTGCTTTTGGCTCATGGTATTGATAAAGGCTAAAACTATATAAGGAGAAGAGGATCATAGTGCAATGTGTGCAGGTGTAAGGGTTGTTAATAAATACATCTCTTTAAGATATATCTGCATGGTTGAACTCTGTTCTTAATTGATAGATCTGAATCTATGATGCACCTATGGATATGATGAAGGTTCAAGATCTCTAGATCTAGAAATGATGAATCTCTAGGATGATCTGCAAAAGAAATGATGAAGACCTGGCACAAGTCTAATGAAGAAATTGAAGAAATCTGGGTAATTTTATAGATCTGGTCTGTTCTGCAAGTTTATATTTTACAGATCTATACACTAGTTTGTCTCGATAAAAGCGTGTATATACGTGGGTTAACTTAATAAAAAGCGCGTATGGAAGTTAGAGTTTCTAAAGTTTATTTACAGATATTACTTCTGTGATTTCTGTTTTCTCTCCGCTATCGGTCAATGAAGTCTACTTGAAGTTCTGGGTTGATTGAATATGGAGTATGCTGTTGATTTTATAATGAACAAATCTAATCACTAATTGAGAAAACATGATGAAGGATGAGTGAGAAAACATGGTTAAACTTGATTGACTATCTAAAGGTTCTGCATTGCTGAGAAGGTGTCTGACTGAAAGCCTTAGATCTGTATCTAAGATTGATCACATTCTGAAAATCAGTATTTTCAGAAGTATACACAGGTTGATATGAAGAAAAGTTCGTATACACGCAGCTTCAGTGAAGAAAAGTAGCGTATGCAGCTCATGTTATGAAAAATAGTATGCACAGAGGCATACATAGGTTGGTGAGCAGGGAAGTGCATATACATGCGGCTTCAATAAAGAGAAGTAGCGTGTGCTATTTGAATTGATGAATGTTCAGCGTTAAGTTTGTATCTACATATTTGTTTTTGAAGTCTGGGTTATTTCTGATTTTCTGGTTACAGTGGTCTTACTATTCTAATTGAAGTCTTGGGTAAAGTACGGTTGTTAATGTTAAGGGGTTGTGTTGAAGCTATTTTGATCCAGTATGAAAATTGATGAAACGTGGTCTGCAGTGGATCTGAGGGTTGAAGCCTTCAGTATGAAAGTAGAAGCTGGTGTTGAAATCAAGGGGTCGAAGCTCCCTTCCAGAAGAGGCTGATAAACGAGATCAGGGGGTTGGAGCTCCCTTACAGTTTTAGCTTGAAAACGAGAGAAGGTTGCAGCCTTCTATAGGTAGAAACCTGCGTACTGGTATAAGTCTACATCAGTACAATGTTGTAAAAGGTTTTCTATATAATAAATATTGAAGACAGAGACGACAGCAGTGGTGGTTTTCTCCTGATTTGGGTTTCCACCTTAAATATTGGTGTTCATGTGTGTGATGCTTTATAATGTTGTTTACTGCTCATAACTTCATATTATATAGCCTTATTCATAACTGATAAATCTATTTAAAATACTAATTCTCTAAATTTGAAAGATAAATCTATATACGCTAGTTTCCTTCTATATTTCCGCGTGCATACGCTAGTTAATTTCATAAAAACCGCGTATGGAAATCTGCTCAAAGAAAAATAAAAAAATTTTAGTCAGCTCTAAATACTGAGTCACCCCCCCCCCCCCCCGTCTCAGTATTTTTCCCAACATATTAATCTACTCTCTGTGGATATTATATTTCTCTTGCTTGTTTTAGTCATTTTACAAGTTCCATTTGTAACACTCATAGCTAAAGTAGGAGCTTACAAGCTAGTGAAGGAGGAGGGATTACTACAAATTCCAGGTAGGTACTTCTTTTATATTCTAATTTCTCCAAGGAAAACATAGATATTTTTCCCCTATTGTTTCTAGATCATTCCACTATATCTAAGGAGTTCCCTTTTATCTATAGAGGAGAATTTTCCACAAAACAAAAATTATCCTAGATACAAGTTGGCAAAGGAATAACTCCAAATTCTGTATCGGAACATTGATTGTAGGAAGCGAGAAAATTGGGGTTTTCGAATAGAGTACTCCATTATTTACAAACCAACCAAAATTTTAAGATCACTGATAAAGGAATTCAATGAAATCTAAGCTCAAGAATCTCAATTAGAAAAAAATTCCAAATACTAGGATCCATCAGAAAATTAGCAACTTTCCTAAAACCAAACGAAATATTGTATGTTACATTGCAAAGGCTAAAATCCTCAAATAATAAGGATATTATTAAACATGAAAATTATCATATTAAAAATGCAAGAAAATATCCTTTGCAAACATTCATTATATATATATATATATATATATATATATATATATATATATATATATATATATAATTAACATTTTTTGAAGAAAATTTCAAAAACATTTGCATTTTTGAAAAAAATTATTATTTTTCTTTCAAAACATCATTTCAACTAACAATCCTTGGAAAACAACATTACCAAAAAAATGAAATTACATGAGTATTCCAACTATTTTGTCCATTGGGGTTGACGTCCACCTCCAACTAACCTTTATGCAACAACATCCTGATTTCTGAATAGCCAATTGTCTTCATCTCTCACTAGCAATACAATATTTGTTTTGTCGATTTTCATGCCAACAATCACTTTATCTTAATTTCATCTTATTTAATATCAAAATTATCATATTAAACATGCTAAAAATGTCCTTTGCAAACATATGTTAAAAAATATTATTTCTTTTAAATAACATTATGTTAAGACAATTTAAAAAAAAATGCATTCTTCAAAACAAAATCATTTTTCTTTTAAAACATCTTTTCAACTAACAATTCTTACAAAATAACATTACCCAAAAAAAATTATGGGAGTGAACTTGAAACATTCTATGTCAGGGTCAGGGTCAGGGTCAGGGTATCCCTCCAACTAACTTCTATGCAACACCATCCTACCTTCCGACTACTTGACTGACTTTAGCTCCGGCCACTAATGCAATATTGTTTTTTTATCAATTTTCATGCTAACAATCACTTTCTATTACTTTCATTTTTCTCTAACTTCCCACTCCCGCCATCCACCCTATGTGCAGCACCTTGTACGTCAGAGTTTGGGTCACGACTATAACTAACTCCTAAGCATTACCATCCCAACTTTTGACTACCCGACTAAATCTAGCTCTAACTACAGTTAAAATATTATTTTTATCTATTTATGTCCCAAAAATTAATTTCTTGTACTTTCCTTTTATTTCTTTGTAAAATAAATCACAAAATGCAATCACCCATATTTCAATTAAACCTTCCTCGGTGTCTCTACGTTCGATCTCACCTCCATGCACATATATTGCTGCTCATCCACAACATTTTAACAAAATTTTCTTGCATTCCTCCTTTTTAGTTTCTATTTCATAATCTCTTCTTCTCACCCTATTTACATTTCTTCTCTAAAACTTCTATATGATTACAACGAAATAACTTCAATTTCATGTTGTTGATCGTAATTTCTGCTTAACATGCATTATCCTAAAGAAGAGCATTACGAAAGTCCATGTTCGTTTAACAAACCTAAATTATTTTTGTTTCTTTTTACAAAACATTAGATGTGAAACAAAGCTAAACCTTGTAAACAACTCGTAGAAAATTGCATATCAAAACATAAGTATAATGCATTCTCTTACTCGGTAGCTAACAGACCACCCAAACTTTTGATTAGGAGATTCACTGTATATTCCACAAGATCACGAGTGCATTTTTACATCTAGTGACTCCAAGCATAACATTGGAATGATTACCTATATAATTCCCACGTTTACCAAATTCGAGACTAGTTTTATGCTATCAATATAATGACTTGAGGAAACCCCACATTCTCTATCCCTCTTATTGCAAGAATTTTTTTTATATAAATAAAACCAGAGTCAAACACATTGTACATATATCGAACAACCACAAACATCTTACCACTCATTTCATTGTATGTATGCACACATTCACCTTCACTTTTTCCATATATCTCATCATGATATCTCATGAAAACATGCACACCATTCTAGAAAAAGTATGTCCCTTTGATTGAATTACAAATGCAAAAAATTAAATTCGAACAATACTCAATTAATCGAGCAATTAAGGATCAAACTGAGGTAAGAAACACCTTAAATCATTTTTCTCCCTGATCTTTAAAATATTGTTCTTCTCTTAGGTATTGAAATGTTTGAATTTGTAATATGGCATTTGTTATCGACATGCCATGACCACCACGATACCCAACATTTAGTAATGCTTCTATCCTTCACCAACATGTTTCCACAACTACACTCCCTCTCATTCGAGTCGTCTATGAAGCTATTAGATGAATAATATTCCGACAACAATCGATCCTGGCCTTTGATAAATAAAAAAATTTAAATTCATGCGATGGGCATCCACCAGAGCTTGAAATATATATGGCTATTGGGGAAAATTTATTAATAATTTTAATAAAATAATGTTATATTATATTATAATTATAATAAAATATAATTATTATAATTATACCTAAATATTCTTTAATCAATCAAAATATTAATTAACAAATTAATACATTAATATAATAGTAATAACATTTAAGTAACATTAATAAGTGCTTAATATTCCACTAATGACACATTAATAATATATCAATCAATAATGGATGGTTAAGGTTAACCATAGTACAACCATGGTTAGCCATCAACAGCTTCCATTGTAATAGGAAAATAGTCAAATCATGGCCAAGAATAGAAAAACCATAGACAAAATATGGTCAACCATAGTCAAATTCTAGTCAAAAAATGATCGACTATTCCAATTCAACTATGGTTGAGCATGCTCAAAACATTCTCAAATGATGGTTGAACATGCTCAGTAAACACTTTTCAAGGCATGTCTATTTTAGTTATCCTTTAATTGAGATGGACAATTAACTTTAATCTATTCTCAATAGTAACTTGTAATAGTTAACTGAGAGTAATAAACTCAGTAATCTAGTATATTTTGAGTTAGAGATAGTTGGTGAAGCATGCAGAGTAATTTTAGTTGAAATGGAGTTCAAAGTGTAATGGTGCATTAGTTAATGCAGGTTGTAATAAGTTTAACTCAGTTAAGTGAGTTAAATTCAGTTGTGTTGGTTGTAGTTGAAGATACATTAGTGAGAGATCAAGTGAATTAAATATTAATGAATTCGCAATTAGTGATCTCACATGCAGCTGAGGATTTACTATTATTATCTGCATGCATGTTAGATCCAGTGGAGACCTAGTTGAGATCTAGGTGAAAGGGAAGTTGACTGTGAGTTGTAGGATTATTGGGTTGCACCCATGCAACCAAACACCCATTGTAGTGCCCATGATACTTGTGTAGTCAAGGAAGGCCATAATTCCTATATTTTAGGAATTGCATTCATCAGGAATTGCGCACGCAAGGCAGGCTATCTAGAGGCAGGAAATTGGATAATTATTGGTCAGTTTTTGTATGAAAGTGTGAGAGAATTAACTCAGTACTTGTAGGTTTTAACCCTAAACATAAATTATCTACACATGAATCTTATAACAAAAAATAAACAATAGCAAGAGCATAAAACATAAAACAGATAAACACAGAGATTTTCCCCTGGATCCCAAATCGGGACTACCAGCTTGATTTTTCATTATAATCATTTTAGTGTTACAACACATATATATACATGTCGAAGCATACATAAACCCCAATACATTAACCCTGGATTAGAACATAACCGTAGTTCCCTTGACCAGATCTACAAAATACTAGGGGCCGAAAACCATCGTACCCGAAAACCATGTGCAAAATCATGCACAAAACATGGGTGGGTCCGCATATGAGTGGGACCGCATACCAAAAAAAATTTCGCCAGAGCGCTGCCCCCCTACTGCGTCCGCCACAACGTATAGCGCGTGGGGCTAGTCGTGGAAAGAATATAACACATACCCAACATTCTCCCACTTGTTGTTTTCTTTCCACAGGGGGCCAGAGGAGAGCTTAGTCATTTGGCCAATTATTCAACACCCATTGTTTCTCTACACCAAGAGAAATTCTGAGTGCTCACAGACTTCATCAATGCATCTACAACATTCTTCAAAGTGTCCACCTTTACCAGTAACACCCTTTTAGCCTCAACCATATCTCTAACAAAGTGATATTGAACATCAATGTGCTTTGTCTTTGAATGATAAGCAGGGTTCTTAGCCAAGAAAATTACACTTTGGCTATCACAGTCTATCCTTATAGCTTGCTGTACCAACCCCATACTTGAACACAATCTCTGCAACCAAACTGCTTCCTTGCTCGCATGAGTGGCTGCTATGTATTCTGCCTCTGTAGTTGAAAGAGCCACTACAGACTGTCTTTTACTCATCCAACTGACTGCGCCTCCAAATAGGCTAAACACATACCCACTTGTAGATCTTCTTTGGTCCAGATCTCCAGCCCAGTCTGCATCAAAAAAACCATGAATGTCCAACATTCTTTCCAATCCTGGTCTTCCCTGGTAGCACAAGCCATAATCACTAGTGCCACGTAAATATCTGAAAACCCGCTTCACTGCAGTCCAATGCTCCTTCCCTGGGTTTGACATAAACCTGCTCAATACTCCCACTGCATGTGCAATGTCTGGTCTAGTACAGACCATTTCATACATCAGGCTACCCACTGCACTTGCATATGGAACACAGGACATATCCTCCTCTTCTTCTTGTGTCTTGGGACAATGTTCAGCAGATAGCTTTACAACTACAGGAATAGGAACTTTCACCGGTTTACTATCCTGCATATTGAACCTCTGCAATATAGTCTCGACATACTTCCTTTGGTTTAACCAAAGCTTCCTCTTTGCCCGATCTCTCTTAATTTCCATGCCCAAAATATAGTTTGCAGCACCAAGATCCTTCATGTCGAATTTGGAGAACAGTTGGGTCTTCAAATCTTGGATAATTTCTTTGTCATTTCCAATCAACAACATATCATCCACATACAAGACCAAATAAATAACGCGGTCACCAATTAATTTAAAATAAACACAGTGATCCTCCTTGCTTCTAGTGAAGCCAAGTCCCCGTATATAGGTATCAAATTTCTGATACCACATCCTTGGTGACTGTTTTAACCCATACAACGACTTCTTCAACCTACATACCAGGTCTTTCTTACCCTTCACCATAAAGACTTCAGGTTGCTTCATGTAGATCTCCTCTTCTAGATCCCCTTGAATAAATGTTGTCTTCACATCCATCTGTTCTATCTCAAAATCAAATGCAGCAGCAATAGATAAAAGTAATCTAATAGAAGTAACTTTGGCAACATGAGAGAAAATATCACCAAAATCAATTCCTGGCACTTGGGAATAAGCTTTTGCTACCAACCGAGCTTTTTATTTCTCCACCTTGCCTTCTACATTCATCTTCTTTTTAAACACCCATTTTCTCCTTATGGGCTTCCTTCCAGTCGGCAACTCCACCAGATCCCATGCCTCATTTTTGTGCAAGGATGCCATTTCATCAACCATGGCCTCCTTCCAGAGTTTTCCATCCTCTGAGTCTACTACCTCCCTGACAGTTCTGGGATCATCATCAGTTATAGTTAAGGAAAAACCCAAACAGAAAGCAGATGGAATATACCTTTCTGGTTACCTTCTTTCCTGAACTGATCTTCTCAAAGCTGCGGTTTGTGGCTCTTCCCCTTCTGAATCTTCTTCTATTATAGAGTCTGATTCATCCTCCTTTAGCTAAAACTCTATCTTCTCAGGTTCCATTGCTAGAACTTCATGTGTAACAACATCTTTCACCTCTCTAAACACCACATCTCGGCTGTACACAACCTTCCTTGTTTCTGGGTTCCAAATCTTGTAACCCTTTAAACCATCCTTATACCCAATAAACATACACCTTTTAGATTTATTATCCAACTTGGTCATTTTCTTCGTCGGAACTTGTACATATGCATCACATCCAAATACCCTTAGATGTAAAAGAGAGGGTTTCTTACCAGTCCATACCTCATGTGGAGTATTATCCTCCAACACTGATGAAGGTGATCTGTTAACTATGTAACATGTAGTCTCCACTGCCTCTGCCCAAAATTCTTGTCCTAACCCGGTACCACTGAGCATGCTTCTTTCCTTTTCCATCAGTGTTCTGTTCATTCCTTCTACAACTCCATTTTGTTGAGGTGTGTATGGAGTAGTCGTCTGCCGTGCTATACCACACTTCTTACAGAACTCTTCAAATTCCTTCTTGCAAAACTCCCCACCATTATCTGTCCTCGGCGCCTTTATCTTCTTCTCTGTCTGGTTTTCCACCAGAGCCTTAAATTCTTTAAATTTGTCAAAGACTTTAGATTTCTTCCTCAAGAAATATATCCATGTATTCCTTGAGAAGTCATCTATGAATGAAACATAGTACACAAACTTTCCCAGTGATGGAACTGACACAGGTCCAAACACATCACTGTGCACAAGTTCTAATATCTTATTCGCCCTCTTAGCACCAGAAGGAAAACTCACCCGATTCTTCTTCCCATCTACACAATGTTCACAGAAATCGAATTCCAGAGAGAAATTAGACATAACTTCTACCATACCATTTCTATGTAGTATCCGAAGGCCCTTCTCTCCAATATGTCCAAGCCTTTGATTCCATAGCATGGTCTTTTCTCCAGAGACAGCTAAGTTTTCTGCTCCATTTTCAGGAACCACATAACTGTTACACCCATCAATAACAGTGCTACCTTGTAGCTTGTACAGAGTTCCAGTCCGAACTCCTCGCATTAATACCAGTGCTCTCCAAACCATCTTGCAGGCATCTTTCTCGAACACTGTTTTTACACCTGCATCATCCATATTGCTTACAAAAATCAGATTTCTAGCCAATGCAGGTATATGTAGAACACCAGGAAGTGTTCTAATCCTTCCACCTTGCAGCTTCAGCTTGAATTTTCCACGTCTGATGATTCTGGCCTTCCTATCATCCCCTAGGAAGACATCGCTACCATCATATTTCTCATACTCACAGAACCACTCCCTATGGGGAGTGAAGTTAAAGAATGCACCTGAGTCAATCAACCATGACTCATGATATACATGTGTATTTGAAGAAGAAGCCAAATACACATCTCCACCTTCATCTAAGGTGGTTTTTGCCTCTGCAGAAGGAGCTTCATCAGATCCCTTTCCTTTCTTAGGAGCTTTAGATCTACATTCCTTTTTTTAGTGTCCTTCCTTTCCGCATTTCCAGCACACCTTTACAAACTTTCCAAGAGATTTAGATCTTCATCTAGATTTAGATCTCCCACTCAAAACCTCATTCTTGTTTCTGTTCTGGGACCTTCCTCGTACAGATAAGGCATCTCCATTCTGACCCTCCATATTTCTCCGTCTCATGTCCTCCAACAGTAAGCCTCAGACAATGTCATCAAAATTCAAGGTAGTTGTATTGCTACCTATTGCAATAACTAGACTGTCCCATGAGTCTGGTAGAGAGCACAACAAACTGATGCACTTATCTTCATCTGAGATTTTAATATCAACAGATGACAGCTGACTTACCACAGTATTGAAGGCATTCAGATGCCCTGTCACCGAGTCTCCATCCTTCATCCTCAGGTTATACAACTTTTTCTGCGGGAACAAATTATTCACCAGAGACTTAGATTGGTACAAAGTCCCAAGTTTTTCCCACAAATTCTTCACCGTAGCTTCCCCAGATACATTCAGCAATATTGAATCTGATACACAAAACCATATTGTGCTTTTAGCCTTTTGATCCAGTTTCTTCCAGTCTTCATCTGACATTGCTGTTGGTTTAGTACCTGGATCTACCTCGATCCACTGATCTTTATCCACCAGTAGATCCTCCATCTTGAGCTTCCACAACTCAAAACTCTGACCATTAAATTTCTCGATCTCTATCTTTCCGCCGCTCATCGTCTTCTTTCATAGCAAGAATCGATCCTGCAGATCTCCCACTGAACAGGGTCTACCTCAGGCCCGAACAAAAAAAAACCATCAGTAGCAAAGGCGTCCCCTTGAAGCTAAAAAATCTCTAATACAAAATGTAGGTTTTAACCCTGAACATAAATTATCTACACACGAATCTTATAACAGAAAATAAACAATAGCGAGAGCATAAAACATAAAACAGATAAACACAGAGATTTTCCCCTGGATCCCAAATCGGGACTACCAGCTTGATTTTTCATTATAATCCTTTTAGTGTTACAACACATATATATACATGCCGAAGCATACATAAACCCCAATTCATTAACCCTGGATTAGAACATAACCTTAGTTCCCTTGACCGGATCTACAAAATACCAGGGGCCGAAAACCATCGTACCCCAAAACCATGTGCAAACTCATGCACAAAACATGGGTGGGTCCGCATATGAGTGGGACCGCATACCAAAATATTTTTTGCCGTGGCGCTGCCCCAGACCTTGACAGGGGGGGCTGTCGCCCCCCCTGTGACTCCCCTGCTACACCCGACGCAACGTACAGCTCGTGGGGCTACTCGTGGAAAGAATATAACACATACCCAACAGTACTGGAGGGATCTTGTGAGAAGAGTTTTGTATGTAATCGTTTCATGATCCATGTTGAATACACAACAGAATATAGTGGGGTTTTTAGCATCAATACTTCCCCGAGAAATTATCTCTGTTGTGTTTGATTTGATTCTACTTTACTTCAAGTGATTGGCGATTGTGTTTTTAATTCCACAAAATATTTCTAGAAACAATTCAATATTTAACTTTATTACATTTTTAGATCGGGTGAATCCAAGATATACATGCATGATTTATAATCTTTACATGGTATCAGAGCATAGGAAATCATAATTGTGAAGCATGAAGAAGGAGTTGAGTTTGTGACTAGATAGAAATTGAATTTGCAAAAAAGACTTTCTTGGTTCTATATCTTATTCAAGATCGAAATGGATTTCAATGGCTTGAGTTTGGAGTATGCACTCGAGGGCATATCAATCTATATTTCTTGGAAGGAAAGTATGGAGGCATTACTTGAAGACAATGTCTTGAAGGAATTCATTGACAATGTTGTTCCTAAACCCACTGTGACAGATGCTGGAAATATTCATGCCTAGAAAAAGAAAGTGGAAAAGGCGAGGAGGATCCTTTTGGATGGAGTACGAGACCACATTGTCTCAAGCCTCCATGGGGAATCCACACCATATGCAATGTGGAAGGCTTTGATAGATCTATTCCAGAGCAGCAACGACCATAGGAAATTGGCGCTCAAAGATAAACTCAGGAATATCAAGATGGAGAAGGGTGACTCCATACCAAAATTTCTAACAATGTTTTTCCAATGTCAAGATGAACTGGGGAGCATTGGTATAACTATCAATGACGATGATTTGGTGAGATTGGCTCTCTAGGACTTCCCAAGATTTGGCACAGTTATAAAGACTTTGTCAATGGAAGGGAAAATTTGTCAGATTGGGGATGACTGTGGTTGGATTTAGTGCAGGAGGAGTTTATATGGAACGCCAAAGATGGATTATTATCTAAGAATGAAGATGAAGAATATTGTGCTTTGGCTACCAAGGAAAAGAAGTTGAAGGGTAAGAAATTCCATTCCAAATCTGAGTCCAAGAATGGCAAGAAGTAGGACATGTCCAAGCTAAAGTTCTTTTACTGTCACGAGCATGGGAATTTTTCTACTAACTGTGCACAAAAGAATAAGAAGAAGAAGGTTGGAGGATCTACAGCTAGTGAGGATATTTCCTTGCAATTTGAGCTTTAATTATCATTGATCGCATGCATGGTGTCAAGTGCATTGGGATCTATGTGGTATTTGGATATTGGTGCTTCGTTTCACATGATGGGAGACAAGGAAATTTTCAGTGACTTGGAAGAGAAGGATCTCCATATGCATACTGAAATGGGTGATGACGGGCGATACAATGCTACCGCTATTTGTAAAATTACCTTCTAGAGGCAGTTAGGTAAAACCTTTTAATTAAAATATGTAATTAATGTACAAGGTTTGAAGAAAAATTTAGTCTCATTGGCATTGTTGGAAGATAGAGGCTATGATGTTGTTTTTTAGTGAAGGAAAAGCTTTCTCGCGACACAAAACAACAGGACAAGCCAAGAGGATAAGGATTCGAGTTAAGAATCTCTACAAGTTGGAGGTATATGGCTGTGCAAAAAGGATGGGAAAGGCAGATCAAGTGGTGAGCCAGGATGAGGGAAAATTATGGCACAAGAGATTGGGCCATATTCACCATGAAGCCTTGAAAGTCATGCAATAAATTTCTATTGGTCTTCCTAGGGGCACACTTGTGCAGTCGAACACATGCAAGGGATTTACGATGGGAAAATATGTAAAGGCCACCTTTCATGAGAAGGAAAACTGAGCTTCGGGGATCCTTGAGAGAGTTCACACAGGTGTGTGTGGACCATTCTCTGTTGCTTCGACAACAAAAAATAAGTACTATGTAATATTTTTGAATGAATTTTCTCGTAAGTACTGTACCTTCTTCATGAAAAAGAAAGATCATACATTCTCTAAGTTTATTGAGTTTAAGGAACATGTGGAGAATGAGTCGAGGAAGCAAGTGAAGGCACTTAGGATTGATAGTGGTGGAGAATACATCTCTAAAAAATTCCAGAACTTCTGTAGCAAAGAAGGAATTATAAAAGAACTGATAGCACCTCATAATCCACAGCAGAATGGGGTCACAGAAAGAAACAATAGAACGTTCGTGGGTGCAACAAGAGCGATGTTGCATGATCAAGGCCTACTGATGCATCTGTTGGTAGAAGCATGCAACACTGGGATATTTGTGCAGAACCGTTGTCCTCATAGGATACTTGGCATGAGTACACCTGAAGAGAATTTCATTGGTAAGAAACTTGATGTTTCACCCTTTAATATTTTTGGCTCATTTGTTTCTGTGCATGTGATCGAGGACACCACGAAAAAGCTGGAACCGACAGCTGAGATTAGGATTTTTGTGGGGTACATTGAAACACCCCATAATTATTGAGTGTATTTTCCAAACATCATAATGATTGTTGTGCTACAGGATATAAAATTCTATGAGGAGAAAGCCATGCGGTTGTCCCTTCAGAGGGAGTTGGACTTGCGTGTAGAAGTAGAACTATTGGTTCCCAAAGATGAGCCTCAAGATGTGAATCAACCACATGCAGAGGATCATGGATTGGAGGAAAACACTCATGTAAAGCCATCCATTAGAAATCATAGAAGGCACACCACAGAAGCTGATAGATTGATAATTAATTTGCCATAGAGAATGTAGGAGCCCTTACTTCATAGCACATATAGAGACAATATCCTGACTGGTTTACTGTATATATGGCTCTTATGAGAAAATGTATTGTGAATGAACCATATTTCTTTCAGGAAGGAGTGTAGCAACCAACTTGGATTGATGGAATGGTTCAGGAGTATGACTCCATTATCAAGAACAGTGCATGGGAGATTGTCCCAAGACTGGTTGATAAATCAGTGGGTTGATTGAGATGGATCTACAAGGTAAAGCAAGTTGCTGATGGGCAGTATGGAGGAATAAAAGGCTAGATTTTTGGCCCATTTATTCTCACATATAAAGGGGATAGATTATGATGAGACTTTTTCACCTGTTGCAAGGTACTCTTCCATGATATCCATCCTTGCACTCTTAGCGCAGATGGGCTGGTGCATGCATCAGATGGATGTGAAAATAGTGTTTCTCAATGGTTCATTGAGAAAGAAGTGTACATAGATAAGCCTAAAGGTTTTTAGATCTTCAACTGTGAGTCACATGTGTGTCGACTAAAAGGAGCACTGTATGGACTGAAGCAAGCACCCCATTCTTGGTACACTCGAATAGACAACTATTTCACCAGACTGCACGTCACCAAAAGTGAAGAAGATGTAAACCTACACTAGATTGTGGTTGAGGTTAAGCTATTGATTATTGTTCTTTATTCAGATGATCTAATTTTGACTGGTGATGAGTAGCTAATACACTCATGCAACGAGGACCTTGCAAGGGAGTTCAAAATGAAGGACATGGGACTCCTTCATTATTTCCTTGGATTGGAAATATGGCAGTAGGATGCTGAAATTTTTGTGTCTCAAGGCAAGTATGCAAAGGACATACTAGGTAAGTTTCACATGGAGAGCTGCAGACCCATGGATACTACTCTTCTAGGAAATTAGAGGAAAGAGGATGCTTCATCTAGACAGGGAGAAGATGGTACTGTCTATAGGCAATTAGTTGCTTCACAAATGTATCTAGTGAACACTAGACCAGACATTTGCTACACAGTTAACCATCTCAGTCAAGCTATGGTTAAGCCTACCAAGCTCTTTTGGAAGGCGTGGAAGCATGTATTGAGATACTTGAGGGGCACATCAGAGTATGGTCTATGGTAAATATGGACATAGGGAATGAAGCTTCAAGGCTTCATGAATGCAGATTTGGCAGGTAGTCCATCAGACAGAAAGATCACATCAGAAGGGATCTTTAGCATAGGAACAATATTAGTTTCTTGGTACAATAGGAAACAATGATCTGTGGCACTTAGTTCAGCGAAAGCATAATACATGGCAGCAACTCAAGCTGCATGTGAGGCTATCTGGATGAGAAAGATCTTGGCTGGTTTTTTTGGTTCTTAGATGGATCCGACAGTGATTCATTGTGATAATCAGGTTGCATTAAACTCTCGATTAATCCTGTGTTTCATGATAGTTCCAAGCAGATAGATATATGGTACCATCTTCTTAGATATTGTGTACAGAGAAGGATAATGTTACTTCAGTACATTCCCATGAAAGATCATTATGTAGATATTATGATGAAGGCGTTGACCAGGAGAAAATTCAAATACCGTAGAGATAGGATCGGTGTGAAGGATAATGCATTTCCTGTTGAGATGGAGTGTTGAGATTCAACAAGAAAATTTCAGCACCCACGCCTAGTGCATTAAGCACCTACATTAGGGTGGGGCCCACAGTTCTATTTTTAGTGCATGTCTATTTTAGTTATCCCTTAATTAAGATGGGAAATAAACTTTAATTTATTCTCAATAATAACATGTAATAGTTAATTGAGAGTGATAAACTTAATTAGCTAGTGTATTTTGAGTTAGAGGTAGTTGGGCATGTAGAGTAATTCTGTTTGTAACAGGGTTCGAAGTGCAGTGGTGCATTACTTAATGCAGGTGGTAATCAGTTTAACTCAGTTACGTGAGTTAAACCCAATTGTGCTAGTTGTAACTGAAGATATAATAGTGAGAGATCTAGTGAATTAAATATTAATTAATTCACAATCAGTGATCTCACATGCAACTGAGGATTTACTATTATTAGTTGCATACATGTGAGATCCAGTGGAGGTCTAGTTGAGATCTTGGTGAAAGGGAAGTTTACTATCAGTTGTAGGATTATTGGGTTGCACCCATGCAACCAACCACCCATTGGATTTCCCATGATAGCTGCGTATTCAAGGAAGGCCATAATCCTATCTTTTAGGGATTGCATTCATCAGAGATTGCACAAGAAAGGAAGGTTGTCTAGAGACAGTAAATTGGCTAAGTATTGGTCAATTTTTGTATGAGAGTGTGAGACAATTAGTTTAGTATTGGAGGGCCCTTGTGAGAATATTTTCGTATGTAATTGGTTCATGATGCATGCTAAATATACAACAGAATATAGTGGGGTTTTGAGCAACAAACTTTCCTTGGGAAATTATCTGGGTTGTGTTTGATTTGATTCTTCTTTACTCCATGTGATTCGAAATTATGTTTTTAATTCCACAAAATATTTGTAGAAGTGATTCAGTATTTAACTTTAGTACATTGTTAGTTTAGGTGAATCCAAGATATACATGCATGTTGTATAATTTCTACAAAACATAACCACCTACTAATATTATCGATTAGAATTTAGAGTCAAATATAGTCAACAACATAAATCAAACATATTCAAATAAAATAAAGATTTTATTAAATGTTTAAAAATATGACCATGATCAAACATTATCAAGCCTATTTTTACCATAATTAACAATAGATAACCTTGATCACTCATAATTTTCCTCAGTTAATATAACTCAACCATATTGAGTTATATTCTACCATGGTTGATCAAAGTCAAATATTGTTAACGTTAGTCAACTAAGGTCATCCTCGGTTGGTCACAATCAATATTTAGAAACGTTTAATAAGAAAAATATCAATATCAATAAAGCTAACTAATAATAATAATGATAATAATAATAATAATAATTTTCCGATCATTATTATTGATCAATACGAATAGTCAAATAGAATCAAAGTCAACCTTTATAGACCATGATCAACTTAGTGAAATCTATGCTTACCATATGTGACAATACTTAGCCTTATTAACCAATGGTCATCCTTACTCAAAATAACTCAACCATATTCAATTGTATTCAACCATGTTTGGAAAAAGACAAACATTATGAACCTTAGTGAATTAAGGTCATCCTTAGTTGGCCATTATGAATATTTTAAAAAGTTTGATAGTATAATATCAATATTAATAAAGTTGACTAATAGGAATAATTATATTAATATTGTGACATTGTAATGGTATTGAAATCTATCCAAATTTGCAAAGTGAAAAACATTGTCGCAATGTTACATTAAATTACAATTTATCCAACATTGCAATGTGACATTATAAAATTAGTCAACCACATTTACTAATGTGGTTAACCTTGCTTGACTATGTTTGATGGTCAACAATCTTCAACTTTAGTTAAACATAATCATCTATTATTAATGTTAGCTAATATTAATATTCATACATAATCCCCGAGGTTTAGCTTAACTGGTTGAGTGCATGTCACTAAAACCCCTTGCAAATGGGAGGTCACACTCTCAATTCTCCTCTACGCCCTTGGGGTTAGCATCTACTAATAATCCCACATGATGAACCCTATAGCTATTATGTTCAAACCTATCGATAGTGAGTGGAAACCTTATAGGAGTGAGTTATTCCGTTAAAACTAGGTGTTCCCTCTCAATGGATCTACCCCTGAGAGAAAAAAATAGTGATACATAGTCAACAAAATTAGTAAGACATAGTTAAACAAAGTCAACCTTTATAGCCAATGCTTAAATAATTTACCATTATCATACATGGTAAACCCTAGGTTTACCATATTTAATATTACTCAACCTTGTTCCTTATAGTCATACTTAGTCAACATAACTCAACCATATTCAATCACAGTCAGGCATGGTCACCCAAAGTCAAACATTGTCAAGCTTAGTCAAGTAAGGTCATCCATTGCCAATGAAAATCAAGATTTTAAAATGTTTAATAATAAAAATAATAATATTAATAAATTTGAATAATAATAATGATCCGATTAAATTTCACTACCCTTTAAACCAAGACCTTTTACTTCAGTTTATGTGTTAGACTTACATTTCATCAAAAAAATTAATGAACATAAATGAACATATCTAAATTTTGTAAAGAAGAGGAACATAAAAAGCATTGGAAACATAAGATATTGATAACGGAGTTCATCCAGGAGGGACTACGTCTCTGGGCCTCAGTGTTAAGATGGTGTAGGTTGCTCCATTAAGTGTTGGAAATAGTGATGATGTATATGGATGGTATTTTCTCTTTCATACAAGGAAAATTCCCTCATGCAAGAGTGGATGTGCCTCTCCACGAGATGTTCTGCTACAAGAAATATCATTCACAAAAAGGACTCATATTAGCATCATAATCTCACTCAATGGTGACTAAGATTATCCCACCCAACATCACAACAAAGGGATCTCAACAACATAAAACAAATCCATGATAGAAATTACATCTCACATCAAGAAAAAAAAATGATCCCACATCAAACATCAAATATGGATCTATACAACACCATGCAAAGAGACAAATAACTACATGATCACACTACATATACCCCACATCCTGGAGCTATCTAAGGAAAAGGATGACAAACTGTTGGTTCTGGCTATACCATCAATGTTAGGTCTCTATATTTCTAGTATAGTCCCTTATTGTTGTTACTGTAATCCCCTTATTTTTATTATTGTACCCCCATAACCCCCATATTGTTATTATTGTGCTCTTAAATTATTATTGTTAGGTTGGCTAGGATTACATTGTGGCCCCACTAAGATTACATTGTGGCCCCATCGAATCCTATATATAGAAAGGAGGTTTTGTAATTTTTATCATCCAAGAATTATTCATTCATGTAATGTATTTGAGATTTCCCCCTTGAAGTGGCTTATTTGTAAGGCGTTGATATCTCTTTTCTTCTCTTTTTGGAGCTGGTTTCACAACATTTGGTATCAAAGCTTTGGATTCTATGGTTTCACTGCTCCAGATAGGTCATCGTGGAATTTTCACTATAATGTTTTTTCTACGAATGTTCAGAAGCTGAAATATTTAGGGTACGAAGCCAAAATCCAAAGGAACATTGTCACAAAATTTAAGAGCTTGGCCAAAAATAGTCTCAGAAATATGATCTGTTGAATTTAGGGCTTTTCGCAGGCTCCTGAATTTCACTTAAAAAGGTCATCGCGGAGTTCTAGCTATAACCTTTTTTCTACGAAGGTGCAGAAGCTAAAATTTGTAGAGCGCAAATCTGAGATCTTGTGGAACATCTTCGCAAAATTATAGAGCTTGGTTTGCAATATTTGCGGAGATATGATCTAGGTAAGTTAGGTCTTTTTCAGGCTCCCTAATTTCATCTCAAAGAAGGTGATCGTGGGAAACTATTCATATCTCTCTCTTTGAGAATCAGATTGGAATTCTGTAAATAGCGATTGGAAGTACATGGGCTATAGTTTCCTATCTATAAATTTCAGAGCCAAAGGAGCAAAAAATGGCACATGGCAAGTCGTACAAGTTCACTCTACTGAACCAGTCCATAATTAGGTCATTGTGGGAGATTGGACATAACTTTTCCTTGAAGAATCTGAATCAATTCAGACCTATGGCATTTGAAAGAAGCTTCAGAGGAATAACACAACGCCAAATTTTGGATATTGAGGATCTACAAATATAGAGATAATTCAATTTCAATATCGAGCTCCTTAAAAGCAAGTAAAATGTGTGTATTTGTTTTTTCCAAATTGCATAAGTCTTGAAGAATCAAGTTGAATTGATTCCAAGGGAGTATTGTAGAGTATATTTCAGTCTTGGGTTCTGAAATCCCTCCTAAAAATAATTCAACACCCATTAAGCCTTTAGATGGCTCTACTATGACTCATGAAGACGAAGAATGGAAACATGACATATCAAATTTACAAGAGCAAGTGCAACAAATTTTGCTCTCGCAAAGAGAAAAAAAAAATGACATGGAAGTTTTGAAGAAAGGCGTGGAAACTAAGATGGATGGTTTGAGGAAAGGTGTGGAATATAAGATGGATGGTTTGAATAATGGCATGGAAACTAATATATATGGCATGGAAGCTGGCATGGAATCTAAGATGGATGACATGGAAGCTAAGATCGATGAAAATTTGGAAAACATGAAGAATGATCTAAAAGCAGACATGGAAGGTTTGACAAAGTTGATAGAACGAATGTTTCCTAATGGTGAAAAGATAGTAGAGGAAACTCATGATGAGAACAAAATAAATGTTAATCGTGATTTAATAAACTCTAATGTTGGAGGGAAGAACCACCATATTCCAAAAATGGATATGAGGAAGTTTGATGGAAAGGATTCTATAACATGGATACTACAGATGGAGAGATATTTTGATCTCAATAATGTGCAAAACATGCAAAAGGTACACATTGCAACTTTACATTTAGAACAAAATACGTATGGTATCAATCGCTTTGCTCCTGTAAAAAGTTATCACTTGGTCAATTTTTACAAAGGAAATGATAGCACATTATGAGGATACAAAGAGCAACACCTTCTTTAGCCAATTGATAAATCTCCAACAAAAGGGTTTAGTGGCGGAGCACATTGGGGACTTCCAAAAATTGAATACAAGGGTAACTGATATTCCAGAGGAACACAGGATTCATCTCTTCATAGGTAATTTAAAGGATAACATCCAACATGAAGTTCGTGTTTTGGAACCTGATTCATTGGAGAAGGCATTCAGGTTCGCAAGAAAAATTGAATGTAAAATTATGGCAACAAGGAAGCCTACCACTCACTTCTATAAAGAGGGAAGTGTTGATACTCCTAGATTTCCACAAACTACAAGGTTGAAAACACAAAAATTGGAAGAAAAAAGAGAAAAAGGGCTTTGCTACAGTTGTGATAGAAAATACAGTAAAGGTCATAAGTGCGTTGAGAAGAAATTAATTTACATAGATTGTGAAGAGGAAGAAGAAAATGAACAAGAATAAGATATATACCAGAAACCAACCCTAGAAGAGGAATAAATGAGTCTGACCATATCGTGTAATGCATTGGCAGAAATTACCACTCCTTAAACTCTCAAGGTAGAAGGACATATCAAGAAGAAAAAGGTAATAGTGTTGATTGATTCAGGTAGTACCCATAATTTTATTCATTGTAAGGTAGCCAAGGAATTGAATTGTTTCCTATATCTAGCACCAGAATGTCAAGTGATGGTTGCAAATGGAGGAACCATAAATTTCTCTAGAAAATGCCATAAATGTCAAGCTAACCATGGGGGAATATGTATTTAAAAGTCTAATGCCTTCCATTCCTATCGGAGGTGCTGATTTTGTACTAGGAGTACAATGGTTACAATCTTTGGGGACGGTAGCTTTTAATATTCAAGAACTTTTCTTGAAATTTTTTTGAGAAGGAAAGGAAATTGAATTACGGGGTATTTCAGGGAAGCAAGGAAAGATAATAAGCTCGAATATCATCAAAAAGATTCTAAATAAAGAACAACGAGGCGTACTTGCACAATTATGCTAACTAGAAGTTCCAACATCAAAATCATCTATTTCTACAAATCTTCAAAAAGTCTTGGACAATCATTCCAAGGTTTTTGAAACTCCCAAAAGACTCCCAACTATTCGTGCTAATGATCATGTTATGCATTTGATTCTGAGAAGTGTTCCTCCAAACATCAGGTCTTATGGATATCCTTATGTCCAAAAGAGTGAAATTGAACGTATGATTGCAGAAATGTTAGAGGCTGGTATAAATCAACCTAGTCAAAGTTCTTTCTCTACTCCTGTAGTATTAGTACACAAGAAGGATGGATCATGGAGCATGTGTCCAGATTATAGGGTGCTCAATAGGCTCACCATTAAAGATAAATTTCCAATTCCTGTGATTGATGATTTATTGGATGAATTACATGGAGAAATTTATTTTACCAAGTTGGATATTTGTTCAGGATATCATCAAATTAGAATGGAGACTGAAGATATTCCGAAAACAACATTTCAAACTCATGAGGGTCATTATGAATTTTTGGTCATGCCTTTTGGCCTTACCAATGCACCTTCTACATTTCAAGGCTTGATGAATTCCATTTTCGAACCCTTAGAAAATTTGTGCTAGTATTTTTTGATGATATACTAATCTACAGTAGGTCTTGGAAGGAGCATGTTCAACATGTTGACAGGGTGCTCAAACTATTGTAGGAGAAACAATTATATGCAAAGACATCCAAATGTTTCTTTGGAGTACAAGAGGTGGAATATCTGGGTCATATTGTATCTCACGAGGGTGTTAAGGTAGACCCTAACAAAATTAAAACCATTAAAGAATGGAAATTCCCCACAACCATAAAGCAGTTGCGAGGATTTCTAGGGTTAACAGGGTATTATCGCAATTTTGTTAAGAATTATGGGAGAATAGCAGCACCTCTAACAACATTATTGAAGAAAGATGGATTTTCATGGACTCCTGAAGCAACTAAGGCCTTTGAACATATTAAAGAGTCAATGTGCCTAGCACCAATTTTAGCTATGCCAGACTTCACAAAAACATTTATTGTGGAATGTGATGACTCAGGAAATGGAATTGGTGTTGTTTTAATGCAAGAAAGAAAACCAATTTCTTTTGAAAGTTTTCCAATCAAATTAAAGTATTTAAATAAAGCTATTTATGAGAAATAAATGTTAGCAATACTGCATGCACTAAAGAAATGGCGAACTTACCTAATGGGAAGACACTTCAAGGTAAAAACTGATCATGATAGTCTTAAACAATTTTTGGAACAAAGAATATCTTTAGAAGAGCAACAAAATTGGGTCACAAAGATGTTGGGTTATGACTTTGAAATAATCTACAAAAAAAGGAAGCTAAATGTTGTTGTAGATGCACTCTCAAGAAAGAATGAAGAGGTGGAAGCATTTCTTTATGCCATTTCTATTATCCAACCAGATTGGATAACCAAAGCAAGGGATGAATGGAAGATGGACAAAGAAGTGTGGACGCTCATTCAAAATTTGGAGCAACATCCTAGTACATCTGATACATTTAGTTGGAAAAATTATTCCTTATGGTACAAAGATCACTTATATCTTTGTACGAATTCCCAACTAAAACAAAAGCTTCTTTTTGAATTTCAAACTTCTCCTTTAGGAGGACACTAAAGATTCTTAAAAACTTACCACAAGGAGAATAAAGATTTTTTTTGGGATGGCCTTAAATCTGATATTCAAAATTTTCTGGTGGAATGTTTGATTTTCTAGCAGAATAAAGTTGAGACAATTAATACCCTGGGTCTTCTACAACCTTTATCCCTTCCAAGTCAATGTTGGGAGGAGATTTTAATGGATTTTGTCACAATTTTACCTAAGTCTGAAGGAAAGAGTGTCATCACGGTGGTAGTTGATAGACTTACCAAGTATGCACACTTTTGTGCATTATCTCATCCATTTAAATAAAGTACATTTGCTACTACATTTATGGACACAATTCAAAAGCTACATGGAAACCCAAGGGTTATTGTGAGCGACAGAGATCCCATTTTTACTAGAAATTTTTGGAAAGAGTTATTTTCTTGTTTGGGTAATCAATTAGCTCATAGCTCATATTATCATCCTCAATTCGATGGTCAAACTGAGATAGTAAATAAATTTTTGGAAGGATATCTTCGTTGTTTTGTATCTGATAAACAAAAACAATGGGTCAAGTGGTTACCTCTTGCTGAATGGTGGTATAACACTTCCTTCCATACTATAGAAAAAATGAACCCATTTATGGCACTTTATGGATATCATCCACCGTCCATCACATCATATTTAAGAGAAAATTCGAAGGTTAAAGTAGTGGAAGTTCACATCGAGCATCAACAAAAAGTTCTCCAGCTCTTAAAGGATAACCTGAATTTGGCACAAAATTGAATGAAACAATAGCCAGATCAACATCGCAGTGACAAAAGTTTTGATGTAGGAGACTGGGTATTTTTATGGCTACAACCATACAAAAAGCGTGTCCATCAAGAAAGCTAAGAATGATAATAAATAATCGCCAAAGTACTATGGTCCTTAAAAGGTGTTTCAAAATATTGGTACTATGGCATAGAAATTGGAGCTTCCTTCTTCTTCACGAGTGCATCCATTTTTCCATGTTTCATGCTTAAAGAAGGTTATAGGTGAAAATATTCCAGTTCAAACAATATTGATAGAACTTGATGAGGAAGGAAAAACCATATTGGAATTCGAAGTGGTCATAGAAACAAGAACTTGACAGCTACAAAATCGATTAATTTCAGAGTATATCATCAAGTGGAAGAACTTACCCACTGAAGATTCTACATGGGAGGATGAGAATTTTATACAAAAGCACCCAGAGCTACTGAGGCATTGTGGAAAACACTTTTTTGAAGGAGAGGGGCATGTTAGGTCCCTATATTACTAGTATAGTCCCTTATTGTTGTCAGTGTAACCCCCTTATTGTTATTATTGTACCCCTGTAACCCTGATATTGTTATTATTGTGACCCCAAATTATTATTGTTATGTCAGCTAGGATTACATTGTGGCCCCACTAAGATTACATTATGGCCCCATGGACTTTGATATATAGAAATGAGGTTTTTTAATTTGTATCATCCAAGAATTGTTCATTCATGTAATGTATTGGAGGTTTCCCCCTTCAAGTGGCTTATTTGTAAGGCGTTGACATCTCTTTTCTTCTTTTTTTGGAGCTAGTTTCACAAAAATCAATCTCGTGGCCTCAAATATCATAAAATCAATAGCCCACACATTGAACACTGACACCTACAAATCCACTTTGAAAAGTGGCCGAAAAATGGAATGGTCAAATGGAAAATCTAAATACACCATCAGATTCATGACATCGAATAGTGCAAAATCAACAGTCAAATTTCTGAATTTTGATAAAGTGGAATTTTGGGGCTACAGGAATATTTTAGATCCCCCCTAGACTCCTCAAAGGTTCTGCTCCATAGGGAATTTGAAAATATGCAACTCAAAACAAGAATCTAATGTCACCATTGAGATAATTGTAAAATTCTAAGAATAATAAGTATAAATTTGACCTGATTCTGACATTGGCGAATTTTGGCCTCTAAGGAATATAAAAGATTCCCTAAAGATTTCTAAACATTCACCTCCACTAGGAATCCACAAAACTGCTACTCAAAACACAAATCCGACCTCACCATTACGTTCCATGCAAAAATATGAGAAAAATGATTGTAAACATGAATGCACTATGAAAAAAAGAAATTTTACCTCCCAAAGAATCTTTCGGCATCAAAGGAATATTCTTTGACTCGAACTGTGTTACATCATTCTGCCTCCTTTGCCTCGATCTCCGTGCCCGATTCTAGCTACCCCCGGTGAGCACTGTGTGAATGCATTTTTATAACAAATGAGGGGTGAACTTCACAATGAAGTTTTTTGGGCACAATGGTAAAAGAAGAGGTTTTTTAAATGGAGGTTGGGTGATTAATCCCCACCCTGCTCATTTTGGAACCCGCATTTATTTTTATTAACCATTTCATTAACTAATGGTTAAAGGTGGGCATGTTTGTTTTAAAACGTAACATTGATGACTCATTTTTTTTAGTTTGGCATGTTTTGTGGTGCCACCTGCTTAGGGGCCGACCAATTAGGCCGAGTGAGTACAACCCCTGCCAACACCATCCACCTTTAGTGGTAACGTTATACACCATATATATGGTGTGACTCCACAGGTGGTTGGGCGGCAGGGTCATGGGCGCCGACACCACCATGTTTAACACTTTATATATATATATATATATATATATATATATATATATATATATATATATATATATATATATATATATATATATAGCAGAACATCGACCAGGGGTGGCAGGTTTGGTGGCCAAACACCCCAAAAATATAATGTTTCTATTTTAATTTAAACCAACTTCCCTTCTTAAATTTTCCAATCTTTTACCCATACGAGACATTTTACATATCCCATAATTTCGCCTAGAAATTTTCGAGAGCTCACCAAAATTTGGTGGCCATATTTCTTTCAGATTGTGTCTTCCTTCACCTACCACATCACCAAGTCAACCTTAATACTTTTACGAGCTCTAACTTTCACATACGAACTCGATTTGATGAACCACTTGCACCATTGCGACCAAGATGACGAGATATTCAACCTGAAACTGAGTTTTCCATGTTTTCATCACTTTAATTTTTTATCTTTATAATCCCTCTTTGTGCCATCTGTGTCTCTGGAGCCACCTAGATCATTCCTCCCCATTGAGGAGCTTTTGGTCCTCCAAAATCATCAATAATAATCTACATCTGCTTATGACTATGTCTACACCATAAGTGTCCTGAAAGGGTCACCCTTCCATCTCCTTCACCTTTGTTCTTCAGATCCTTAAGCGATGAACTAACATCTGCATCCTCTGCAAATCTATACTATAATATCTTTCAAATTACATGCTCAAATATGACCAACTGTGACCCAAACATTTCTATACTTGCCACGAGTTTATAACACATACTCGGTGGTCAATATTACATCAAAATGCAATCAATAATAATCTCGCTCTCACTACAAGGCCAAAGACAACATTATTTCTTAAAAAGTGATGGAAAACACACATCATCACTTTTACAATTAAAAATTCAACATATGATTTACAAATAAGGCCATGACACACTACCACATCTAGAAAAACCATCTCTCACTTATCAAAATGAATAGATCATCTCCCTCTGCCACGTTTTCTTGTGAAACATTTGTTTCAATTGTTTCATGCAACGACGCTTTGTCCTTAAGGTGTTGCTCTGGATGGAGCCTAGAGCATGTTGTTCTTTGATGGCCACTTTGGTTGCAATGGATGAAAAAGGTATTCTTTCTCCAAAATTTCTTAACCAGTTTCTTTTTCTGTTGTGGAGAAGGCTTTTCATGCCTCATCCTCCTTTGTGCTGCCATGATTTTCCAACACTCAACAATGACATGATTACGTAAACCACAAAAAAGACAAGTTTTATTATTCCATCATTTACGTTCATGATTAGCAACATGCCTATAATCAAAATGAACTTTCGAATATCGAGACTTGTTATACCTTCCCTAGTGGTCTCTCGTGCAATCATGGTAATGAGAGCTTGTCTCGAATCTTCTATTGATACATGCACTTCCATGCGATGTTGGTGAAGTTTTCCCATAATTCTTTTCTCTTGATGAGTTCAAAAATGTATGTCTTCCTCTGGTGTCATTATGGATATGACAGCTTGCCTCAGCTTTCTCTCTGCAATATGCACTGCCATAAGATGATGGTGAAGTTTTCCCATCATTCTCTCAACTCGATAGTTTCCACAATGTCATGGAGGCTTTTAACACCTTCAAAGATTCTCCTTCACTACATCCCAAACCTACATAGCGAGGTATGTTCACAACCTCCAATGGTTGAGTTATGCCTTGGCCATGAATGCCAAGTCCTCCTCCTTTGTACCCCATCCTGGTAAGGAGTCTCATGACGGTTCCTATCATAGGTATCTACAGATTTCCAATATAAATAATAGCATATAAAGATGAAACTGAAGAATGATCACAATTTTTCACCTCAACTGTCGATTTTTAAATATGTGAAGAGGGAATCTCTAAGCCTTCATTGTGCTTCACTTCCTCCAAGGCCTCTGTCGTGGCTTGTAGATGAAGTTTCAATTGATTCTTCTCCTCCTTCTATTATCGTAGAAGTGTCTTAAATTCCTCATGATCTTCTTGGAGACTTTCGTCGTTGCACTTCAATTTCTCCAATTCCTCTGTCGTGGCTTGCAATTGAAGCTGCAATCCCTGCTTATCCTCCTTCTCTTCTTGTAGAAGTGTTTTAAACTCAGTGTTATCCTCTACTTGTATCTCATAAGCTTCATACAACATGTCCGCTTTCTTAGACACCTTGAGCATGGTCTCGTACATGTCTTTGATATCCTCCATTGCTACACATTAAATGGTTCATGCTTGTGGTTCACATCAACAAGAAGACCGCTCTGATACCTGTTGATCCAGGTAAATTTTTCTACCCTTTAAAGTAAGACCTTTTACGTCGGCTAATGTGTTAGAGTTACATTTCATTAAAAACATTAATGAAAATAAATGAACATATCTTCATGTTTTAAATAAGAGGAACATAACAAGCATTAACAACATAAGATATTGATAATGAAGTTTTTCTAGGAGGGACTATGTCTTAGGGCCTCAGTGTCAAGATGGTGTAGGTTGCTGCATTAAGTGCTAGAAATAGTGATGATGTACATGGATGGTATTTTCTCTGTCATACAAGGAAAATTCCCTCACGCAGGAGTGGTTGGGCCTCTTCACGACATGTTCAACTACAAGAACTCTCATTCACAAAAAGGACTCCTATCAACATGACAATCTCACTCAATGATGACTAAGTGTATCCCACTGAACATGGAAATAAGGGATCTCAAACAACATAAAACAAATCCATGATAGAAATTACATCTCACATTAAGAAAAAAACAACATCCCACATCAAACATCAAACAGGGATCTGTGCAACAGAGTGCATATCATAGAAAAGAGACAAATAAGTACATTATCACACTACAAATACCTCACATCTTGGAGCTATCTGAAGAAAAGGACGATAAAATCTTGGATCTGGCTGTAGCATCAGTCTCGTGGCATCGAATATGCTAAAAATGACTGCTCACACATTGAATGTTGACACCTGCAACTCCACATTGAAAAGTGGTCGAAAAATGAAATGGTCAATTGGAAATTTGAATACACCATTAAATTCGTGGCATCGAATAGTACAAAATCTGGTGTCCAATTTCTAAATTCTGACAAAGTGGAATTCTGGGGCTACAAGAACCTTTTATATCACCTTAGGTTCCTCAAAGATGCTTCCCTATAGGGAATATGAAAATATGCAACTCAAAATAGGTATTTTATCTAACCATTGAGATCATTATGAAATTCTGAGAAGAATGAGTATAAAGTTGACCTCATTCTAGCACCAGAAAATTTCGGCCTCCAAGGAATTTGAAATATTCCCTCAAGATTCCTGAAGATTCTCCTCCACTGGGAATGTAAAAAATTGCAGCTCAAAGCACTATTCTGACCTTGCCATTATCGTCCATGTGAAAATCACATAAAAATGACTGCAAACCTGAATGCATTTTGACAAAAATAAATTTACCTCCCAAAGAATCTTTGGGCACCAAAGGAATATTCTCTATCTCGAAGTGCGTACCATGATGCAAGTGCCCCCTGTCATGTATGTGTTTGATTTTTTAAATATAGAGGGGTTTTCAATAAGAATTCCAAAAATTCCATTGGGCGTAATGGTAAAAAAAATGTAATGGTAAAAAAAGAGGTTGTCAATGGAGTTGGGTGATCAGTACGACCTCCCTCATTTTGGAGACATTTTCTTTTTTATTATTGTTTCATTAACTAAGTTAAAAGTGGGTATTTGTTTTAAAAACGTAACATTGATGGAACATTTAATTTAGTTTGGCATGTTTTTTGGTGCGCAGCGTGGGAACCAACGCGTCGACCGAGCGGGTTATTCTTAGTACCATGTTACTCAAGCTTTACATTATACGAACAATATTTGGTGTGACTCCACGGGTGGTTAGGGTGGGTGTAATTGTGGCGGAATTCGCTCATATATTTAACACATAATATATATATATATATATATATATATATATATATATATATATATATATATATATATATATATATATTTATATCACCTTAGGTTCCTCAAAGATGCTTCCCCATAGGGAATATGAAAATATGCAACTCAAAATAGGTATTTTATCTAACCATTGAGATCATTATGAAATTCTGAGAAGAATGAGTATAAAGTTGACCTCATTCTGACACCAGAAAATTTCGGCCTCCAAGGAATTTGAAATATTCCCTCAAGATTCCTGAAGATTCTCCTCAGCTGGGAATCTGAAAAATTGTAGCTCAAAGCACGATTCTGGCCTTGCCATTATCTTCCATGCGAAAATCACAGAAAAATGACTGCAAACCTGAATGCATTTTGACAAAAATAAATTTACCTCCCAAAGAATCTTTGGGCACCAAAGGAATATTCTCTATCTCGAAGTGCGTACCATGGTCTGGTTGCCCCCTGTGCGCACTGTGTGAATGATTTTTTTTTTTAAATATGAGGGGTGGACTTGACAAAAAATTCCATTGGGCGTAATGGTAAAAAAAAGAGGTTTGTTAAATGGAGGTCGGGTGATCAATCATGACCCTCCTCATTTTGGAACTTGCATTTATTTTTATTAACTGTTTCATTAACTAAAGGTTAAAGGTGGGTGCATTTGTTTTAAAACGTAACATTGATGGAGCATTTAATTTATTTTGGCATGTTTTGTGGTGCTGCTCGTGTGGGGGCCAACCGTGTGGGTCGAGTGGGTTTGACCCCCACTGGTACCATCTGCCTCTAATGGTAACATTATACAACATATATTTGGTGTGACTCCATGGGTGGTTAGGGTGGTGTGGTCATGGCCGTTGGCCCCACCATGTTTAACACTTAATACACACACACACACACACACATACGGTGGAACATCGACCAGGGGTGGTGGGCTTGGTGGCTCGCCACTCCAAAAATATAATTTTCATGTCTTCATTTAAACCAACTACCCTTTTTAAATTTTCCAGTTTTTGACCTATAGGAAACATTTTAAGTATCCCACAATTTCACCCAAAAATTGTTTGGAGCTCACTGGAATCCCATGGCTGGATTTCTTCCAAATTGTGTCCTCCTTAACCTGCCACATCACCAAGTCAACCTTAGAACTTTGACCATCTCTAACTTTCATATACGAACTCGGTTTGATGAACCATTCATACTATTACAATCAGGATGACGAGATATTAAAATTGAAACTGAGTTTTCCATGTTTCCGTCACTTTAATTTTTAAGCTTTCCTTAGCCCTGTTTGTCCCGTGTGTCCCTAGAGCCACCTTGATCGAATAATAATAATAATAATAATAATAATAATAATAATAATAATAATAATAATATTATTATTAATATTGTGACAAATAATACATAAATCTGTCCAACATCATAATTTGACAAACATTGTTGCAATGTTACATTAAATACTTTCTATTAATATAGATAGTCTCTGAACATATGCCAAGCATTTCTGAAACCAAAACAGCCATTCCCTTAAAAAAGAGAATGTAATCAGGCTACTTCCCATCTGATGAAGATGTCAGCAACCCAAGAGAAAACCATAAAGATCACAGCTTAAGCATCTATGCATCTCTTTATGCTCATCAAACAGAAAATGAGAGCAGTAAGAGTCAGTGATGCTCCATCGCCCAAAAGGGCTGGCAGTAAAAACTATCCCAGCCCCATATAACCATAAATATAAACAAAAAGCGGGCCCAAAACCCCCTTACATAAGGGAAACAGTTCAGGACCCAAGATAGTATCAAAAATCACAAAGGTTTATAAAGGTTCACTGTACAATGCTGAAAATAAACTGAAATTTTACTCAAAAAGAGGCTGGTCCTGAGAATGAACAGTCCCATTTACTACTTCCACTACTGCCCAGGACCCCAAAGCGAGTTGTAGACCTTCTTTAGATAAGATATCTGCTTGCTGGTTCCTTTCCCTGTAAATATGAACAACAGAAATCTTCGTGAAAAAGGAATTAAGACGACGAATCTCCTGAAGTAAAGGAAGAAGAAGAAAGTGCCTGCATTGATGAGTTCCATTAAACCAGTTGACAACATTCCTAGAATCACCAAAGATCTGAATCTGATAAATCTGTTTTGAAATAAGCTAGCAAAGAAGCAAATGGAGAGCTTTAAGTTCTGCAAAGTTATTAGACCCTTGCCCAAGGCCAAGAGAGGCTCGAAAGGAGTTTTCAGCTGAGAGGTTAATAACCAGCCCTGCACCACAGATATCATTGATATCAGAAGCACCATCGAAGTATGCCCAAGGAAGGGAATCATTGATGGTTTCCGGCTGTACAATACGAACAGGACCTTTGACAGCAGGCGTTGGTATGCTGTCAAAAATAGCAACACCCTCAGCTGCCAGATTAGCTAATGGAAAGGTAGTCTCATTGAAAATAGCCCTGTTTCGTGCTAACCAAGTACCCCAGGCTATTAAAAGAGGAAAGGCCCTGATTTTATCATCCGACGCCTCCTGCCACTAGTGTTCCCATGCTTGCAGAAGATCATCCCCATGCCACCTCAAGGGAATGTTGGACAAGCGCAGAGATTCTGTCCAGAGACTAACATTAAAAGAACATAGGAGAAAAAGGTGGAGAGGCGTTTCTTCTGCAGATTTACAAAGCGAACACCAGCTCGGCCCCTGCTTGCCTCTTTTTTGCAAAAAATCCCAAGTTGGAACTTTTTTGTGAAGAATGCACCAAAAGAAGAGTCTGGTTTTAGCTGGACTTTTAAGTTTCCACAGGGGTTTCGACCACCATGCTGGATTCCCCCAGCCTTGTTGCAGCATAATCCACTTGTAACCGAATTTTGGGGAGTAAATACCTGTTTGAGCATGCACCCATCGCAAGGTGTCAACAGAATCTGAAATTCTAACAGAGGAAAGAGAGAGATCAACAACATACCGGTTCCACTCTTCTAGCCATCTATTATCCAAATGCAGGTCCAAACCAGACAACCAACCTTGCTTGACAAAGGTAGTAGACCTAGGGTCAGCCACCTGACTTAGGTAGAAATAGCCTTCAAAATTTAAATACGCAACCAGTTCTCGTGACAGGGCGTAATTGGGCGGACAGCCAACCCAAGGATCACAACCCACCCGAACCTGGCTTCCGTCTCCCACTTGCCAGGCCAAACCCCTCTCAATAAGCTGGACAGAAGCCACAACTTCTTTCCAAACTGAAGAAGCATTTGAGGAAGATTTGACAGGGTGCCAAATCCAATCCAGAACAGAATCTTGGCTGATATATTTGCGTTTCATGAGTGAGACCCAGAGAGAATCTGTTGAGAGCAGGCGCCAAGCTAATTTAGCCGCCAAAGATTTTGCAAAGGATCCCAGGTTTTTTATTCCCCAGCCGCCCCACTCCTTTGGCCTTGAGATTTTATCCCAAGCCACCCAAGGGTTTACCGAATCCTGATTGGACCCGGACCACAAGAAATTTCTGCAGAGTTTTTCAATTGAGGCCAAGATGCCTTTAGGTACCCAGGAAAGACTGGCCCAAAAAATAGGAATGGCCAGCAGGACAGATTTAATCAGAACCAGACGCCCAGCCCTTGATAACCACCTGAAGCTCCAATGAGTAAGCCTTTTTTCGATTTTAGCAAGAAGCCATTTCCAATCCCGAATGCGGTAAGAATCTGGTTTTAGCAAAAAACCCAGGTATTTGAAGTGATCCTGAATTGGGCGGACTTCAAAATTCAAGAGCCTTTGAACTCTGATAAGCTCAACATCAGAAAGACCAGAAGGAGTGATAGTTGATTTTGCAGCATTTATTTGGAGCCCAGTTGCTTTTAAGAAAAGCTCCAGCAAAGATTTTAGGGCACGGCAGTCATCAGTAGACCCATTCAGAAAAATCAGAATATCATCAACAAAAAGAAGGTGCGTGATCCAGAAATTTGCCGCCACTTCAATGCCCTTTAAGCTACCCAGTCTTTTGTCTCTGTGAATTAAGAGACTTAAGCCTTCTGCTGCCAACAAGAACAGCAGAGGCGAAAGCGGGCAACCCTGTCTTAGACCTCGTTCCGGAGTGAAAAAAGGAGTTGCGGCGCCATTAATCAGGAGAGCAATATCTGTAGAGGAAACACAACTCATAATCCAACGAACAAAGTCAAACCGAAACCCGAGGTGGGTAAGAAGAAGCCTTAGATAAAGCCAACTGAATCTATCATAAGCTTTAGATAAGTCCAACTTAACAATAATTCCTTTCCTGCCACTCCTTTTTAAGCTGTGCAGGGATTCCTGAGCTACACCTACAGCTTCATGGATTTGGCGCCCACTTAAAAAACCAAACTGTTCAGGGGAGAGGTGAGCAGAAAGGAAAGGTTTAAGCCTTGCAGCTATGACTTTCGCAATAATCTTATAGACACAAGAGCACAGGGAAATGGGGCGGAAATCTGCAAAAGACGAGGGGTGGTCCGACTTGGGGATCAGGGCGAGAAAGGTAGAATTGAAGGGACCATAGACTTGGCCTGTAACTCTAGATTCTTCAACAACGGCTACCAGGTCATCACCTAAAGTTTCAAAAAAATGCAGAAAAAACTCAACAGTCCAGCCGTCCGGCCCTGGGCTTTTGTCCTTTGCCATACTTTTAAGGATATCCTCCACTTCCTGTTTGGATACAGGAGCCATTGATGCCTCATTTTCATCCTCGTCCACGAACCTAGGAAAGAGCTGAGACACCCTGATCACTTCAGCAATGGAGACTTCAGGGGGGGCTTTAAAGAGATCTTTGAAGTAATCCAATCCCAAGGAAGATAGATCCTCGAAAGAGGTGGCCAGTTCCCCATTTCCTTTCGGAAGTTCCCAGATGGTATTGGCCATTTTCCTGCCTTTGGCATAGTTATGGAAGAACTTAGTATTGTCATCCCCTGCTTGAAGCCAAAGGGCCCTGCTTTTCAGTCTCCAGGTTTCTTCTCTTAGCTGTAGAATACTCCTTCTTTTTGCCTCCAGTTCCTTAATTCTGCTTCTAGCTTCAAGGGATTCATATCCTCCTCTTTCAGGATCTTCTAAAAGAGCTAGGTCAGAGTTAATTTTTAGGAGTTCCTCCTCCTCTTTTTTCTTCAAGTTAGCCGCCCAGATCTTAGTAGCAGATTTCATTTTCTTCAGATTATTCCAGAAAAAAACACTCCTGGAAGAGTCAGGCCCTCCTGGGTCCATCTCCCAGGTTGAAGCAAAAAGCCCTTGAAAGGATTCATCTTTGAGCCAACCCGGATTAAACCTGAAAGGCAGACCAGGTTTCCTTCCAGTGCCTTTAATGTCAAGGAGAATAGGAAAGTGATCAGAAATTCCTCCTTCTACATTCCAATGCCTATATTCCACAAGCATGTCCATCAGAGGCTCACTTAAGAGAAACCGATCCAGCCTTTTTCCCACCCAATCCTGTCCAATTCTTCGATTCCGCCATGTAGGTTTAGACTTCAGAAGAGGTATTTCAACCATGTGGGCCAAAGCAATTTTATTGAGGAAAAAATCAGACATGGGATCAGCTTTGGCCATGGCCCCCCAGGATTCAGCTTCCCCAATCGAGAAGTTAAGGTCTCCTCCCAAGAGTAAAAAAGGGTTGCCAATCCAAGAAGAGCGAAAAAAGGCAGACCAGAACCTCTCTCGTTCCAAGCAGGGTCCATAAACATTCAGAGAGAGCAGGGACCTGTTGAGCTCGCTTGAGAAAATTTCCACAGCTAGCACATTCTGGGTCCCCCAAGAAGAAACATACTTCAATTTAACAGGATTGAAGCCCGAGACCACTCCTCCAGACCTTCCCACAGCATCCAGAGCAAAGAAAGACCATCTAGGCAACAACTTGGTAAGAACAGAGACAATCTCCTCTCCTTTGCCCAGAGTTTCTTGAAGCATAATAATGTCAGGGTTATTGGCACGCACAAGCTCCTTTAAGGCTAGCCTTTTGGCCTGGCTAGCTAGGCCTCTGCAATTGAAGGAGAGGACAATCATGGCGGAACCCCAGAGGGTGGCCGCTCTGCTCTAAGCACCCTGGGAAGAGTTAGTTGTTTGCCATCAGCTATATCCACCACCGCCTTGGATTGAGCTATTGAGAGTTTAGACTTCCTACCTCTAGTCTTTCTGGAGCCAGCATCAACAGAAATCGAGGCTAGTCCTCCCACTTCAAAGCCCAGGGCTCTTCTGTCTGACCGGGGTCGGAGATTGTAAGGGAAAGGCCCAGAATCGGACGACCAAGGGCAAGGGTCACAGGGAAATGACAGAGAAGAGGGGGAAAGACTCGGGCCGGCAGAAACAGAGACGACCAGGCTATCTGAGGGGTGGGAAGAAAGGTTAAGGGCCGAAAATTCATTCACAATCTGCCTGGAAGGACCAGGCTCCAAGCAGACATCAACAGGTAAAACAGGAAACGAGGACAAGGGAGGAAAAGAGGGGGACATACCCGCCAGATTCGCTAATCCAGAGTCGGCAGCAGATGGATGAACCGAAGGGTCTCCCTGGTCCTCAGCCGGGTGCATAGAGGGGCTAGCATCAACCTTTGCGATCTGCATCTCAGCATCCATGAAGGGAACGGAAACTTTCTGAGCCGGAAGGTCGGGTTCTACATCCGAAGCTTCCCCATCCTGTACTGAGATTGGACTTTTCTGAGCCCTTTTCTGCCTCCTCTGCCTATGGTGACGCTGGTGACCCAAAGGACAGTCCCGAGCCAGGTGGCCTGTCTTGTGACACCTATTACACCTGAAAGGAAGGTGCTCATAATCCAAAACTTGCACAAACTCCATATCCTTGTATTGCAGCGTCATGGTCTCAGAAAGTCCTTCACGAGGGTTTAAGCTCACAAGGATGCGTGCCACACTCCTATCCTTGGTCTGCAAGTAAGATTTGTCAGCTTCAAGAAAAGTGCCCAACGTGTTCCCGATCGAGATGAACACCGAATCGGTCCAGAACTGAAGAGGGAGGCCGGGTAGCTTGACCCACACCGGAGAGTCGGCCATTTTCTCTTTCTGGGCATCGAAGAGAGGAGTCCAGCGTCTGAAGAGCACCGGCCTTTTGCCAAAAAACCAATTCCTTCCCAAGACTTGGTCCACTTGATCTTTCTTCTCGAAGGTAATGGTGAACCATCCTCGCACCAAGATATTGATATCAACAGGCAATCCTGGAGAATCATTCCACATATTCTGCACCCAATCAGCAATAAAGGCCTCCGAGAACTTCCTGCCCCTAACTCTCCCCACTAACATGGTCTCGGCTAGTTCCATAACCTTCTCTATACTAATATCGACCCAAAGCAGACACTTCGGACTTCCTTCCTTAGATTTGATGAACTTGGCCTTCTTTCTCTTGGTTCCCACAGCTTTCTTGACCTCTTGTTCCTCAGTTGTCGGCTTTGAAATGGGAAACTCCGCACGGATAGTTTCAACCAGAAATAGCTTCAGAGCTTCTACTGAACGCAGAGGATCGAGACCAATGTCAAGGAAAGGCGGAGCGCCAACCCCTGTAGCTGCACCACCCTCCGGCACAACCCCACAATTTTCAGATGCAATAGAAATTGGGACAAAATCAACAGCCTTACTCGAAGAAACCCTAGACAGAGCTTCACAAATACGGCCCCCATCCTTCTTTGGAGCAACAGCCCCTCCTCCCGAAGGTAACGAAGGCAAAAGCCCTCCCACTACTCCGCCAGGGTTTGCTTGAGGGAGACTGTTCACCTCCTCAATCGCCCTACAGTCTTTCAACACCCCAGGGAGAGGGTTTCTCAGCACAGGAAGAACCCCCAAAGGTTCGGCGCTTAACCCTGGAAAACCCTCACCGAACCGAAACCTTTCATTTGCACACCTTAGCTCCGGACCACCAGAAAAGCCACAAGAAAGAAAGTTACCTTGGAGCGCCGCTGGCTGCGTGGTCGCCGCAACTTTGAGACCTTCTGTAAAGAGCTCTTCCGAAGTCAAGGGCCGACAGCTATCCGGAATTTGCTGAGAATCATGAATTGAAACACTCTTCGGCTCCAAGAAATTTAAAGCAGAGCCACCAAACCCATTCTGGAAACCCTTCCAATCATTCTCAGCCTCCAAATCCACCGAGGCGCGAGAAGGAAAATGGAAATCAAGGTTTTTTTCTGAGACTTCTAACCCCCATACGGTGAGCAAGTCCTCCGGCGACGGCTCCAGCTCAACTGAAAAACTATCAATACCCATCGTGTTCAAAAAACTCCCTTCTTAAACTGACTTGCAAGTCCTTCGATCTTCGATTCCCTGCAGCAGCCCTAGACTCCGGAAAAAACTGATAAGTGCCAAATGCGCGTCCAGAGGGAGGCCCCATACTGGAAAAGGTCTGGATCATGCCGCCACGTACCGAGAGCTGACCTCGAGACCTGCGGAAATCGCACGGAAGACCCTCTGCACCTTCGGAGAAACACTAGCCATCCCCGCTCGGCAAATAGATATTATCATAATAATAATAATAATAATAATAATAATAATAATATTATTATTAATATTGTGACAAATAATACATAAATCTGTCCAACATCATAATTTGACAAACATTGTTGCAATGTTACATTAAATTATAATTTATCCAACATTACAATGCGACATTACAAATTGGTCGACCATATTTACTATTGAGGTTGACTATATTCATTTATGTCTAGCAATCAACAAAGTTCAACTTCGGTCAATCTTAATCACCTATTAATATTATTGATTAATATTAATAAGTAAACATGTTGTGATGTTGGAATGCTATATAAATCTATCAAGCATTGCAATTTGAAAAACATTGTCACAATGTTACACTACATTGCAATTTCTCCAATGTCACAATGTGACATTACAAATTTATTCAACCATATTTACTAATGTTCTTGAATATATTCAATTGTGTTTGACTATGTTCGATTGTGTTTGAATATATTTGAAAATCAACATTCTCTAGCTTTGGTCAAACATAATCACATATTAATTGTATTTCTTGATATTAATAACTTACCATATTCAACCATATTAGATAGACATATTTAAACAAATTCAACCTTTATTTTCAAGTTTTAAATAGTTAACCATGATCAAAATTGGTCAACCCTATGTTTACCATATTTAACAATAGTCAACCTTGTTCACTCATAGTTGTCTTGAGTCAACATAACATGACCATATTCAATTATAGTCAACCATAGTTGACGAAAGTCAAACATTTTCAACTTTAGTCAACTAATATCATCCTTCGTTGGTCACAAATAATATTTTAAAATGTTTAATAATGATAATATTAGTATTAATAACATTGAATCATAGTAATGATAATAATAAGGTTGATATTATTATTACTACTACTATTATTATGTAGAAATTATATAGAAACTCTATAACAATGGATTTAATCTAGTCATGTAATATACTAAAACAAGATATTGAATCCTTCTACTATATTTGCAGAATATAAAACATGATCGCTCAATCACATGCAAGTAAGAGAAAGGAAATTATCAATCACACAACACTAGATGTATCTGGGAAAGCACTTGAACAAAACCACTCTATCATGTATTATACATAGTCAAAGGATCATGAAACAATAAAATGATTTCTCACACCACAAAAATCCTACACTCTATTGCTCATCTCACCCTGATCCTGTTCAAAACTGACTAGCAATTCTCAGGCAAAATTGACCAACACTTAGCCAATTCTTAGCCACTGCTTAGCCTAGCCTTGCTCACGCAATCCCTAGGCAATTAATCCCTATAAAATAGGATAATCAACCTTCCATTATTGCGCAATCCATCTTGGGATTCCCATGACTTTATAATTGCACTCGGGCAACTTTCTAATAATACAACTAATAGTTATCTTCCCTTTAACCTATGTCTCAACTAGGTCTTAATCAGAAATGACATGCATGAAGCTATTATTAGTGAATCATCAACTATCTGATAGATCACTACTTGTGAATTAAGTCTAATTTAATTCACTGGACCTCTCACTAGCTCATCACTTGGTTAGAACTAGTTAAATTTATTTTAACTCAATTAATTTGATTTAACTAATTACACTCACACCACACTAGTGCATTAACTACAACTGGACCCCCAAAATAATAGAATCACTCTACATGCCTCACCTTTCATCCTCAAATCAAAATTCTTGAGCTAACTAAGTCTATCTCACTTAGTTAACTCATACAAGTTGTTATGAGATGAAATTGAAAATTACTTTCAATTTAGTTAAGGGATAATTAAATCAAAAGGCTCACATGGTAGCCATTTTTGGGTGTCATTTTCTGTATTTTATTTCTAGATGACAATTTCAATGTGTCTTGTTGCAAATTTCAACATATTATGATTATTAATGAATATAATATTAATATTTAACCATGATCAAACTTGGTTAACACTATAACATTAATATTAATAAAACTAAATAATAGTAATAATAATAAGGTTATTTATATTGACCATATTCATTTAGAAAAAACCATGGTTTTCTAAAGTCAAACTTTGTCAACCTTAGTCAAGCAAGGTCAACCTTCATTAGACATAGTCGAGATTTAAACATGTTTAATATAAATAATATTAACATTAATAAAGTTGAACAATATTCACTAATAGTCAACCATGATTAGCTAAGTCAAACAATGTCAACCTTAGTCAACTATGGTTATCCTTGGTTTGTCAGAATCAATATTTTAAAATGCTTAATAAAAATAATAATATTAATATTAATAAAGTTCGCTAATAATAATAATAATAATAATAATAATAATATGGTTGAATAATAATAATGAAGCATGAAGTTGAATATATTATTATTATTATTATTGAATATAATATTAATAGTTGACCATGATCAAACTTAGTCATTCCTACCTTTACCATATTTGACAATACTCAATCTTGTTCACTCATAGTCGTCTTGAGTTAAAGAGTTAACATAACTCAACCATATTCAATTATATCCAACCATGGTTGGCCAATGTCAAACATTCTCAACCTTAGTCATTTAAGGTCATCCTTGGTTAGTCACAATCAAGGCTTTAAAATGTTTAATAATATCAATATTAATATTAATAATGTTGATTATTATTATTATTATTATTGTGACATTATAATAGATTAGAAATGGATCCATCATCATAATGTTACAAACATTGTCGCATTATGACAAACATTATCACAATGTTACATTGTATTACAATCCATTCAAATGTCACGATGTGACATTACAAAATTATTCAACCACTTTTACTAATGTGGTTGACTATGCTCGACTATATTTCACGGTTGACTATGCTCAACTATATTTCACTGTCATCACTCTTCATTTTTGGTCAAACACAATCATCACTCTTCATTTTTGGTCAAACACAATCCTCTATTATTACTATTGATTAACATTAATAGTCATATATAGTCAAACAACACCAACCTTTATATTCAACGGTTAAATATTGGACCACGATCAAACCACATGGGCTTCACTTGGGGAGAAATATCATACCATGTGGGTTCATATTTTTTTTTTTCACAAAATCGGGTGCTGATTAGTATTCAAAAAGGGTATAAGAGTCTAAGCTCCAATTTTACAAGATAGTGTTGGGAAGAGGTGGGCTAATTATAGATGTGTTTGGTGCCAATTTCCTTTTTACATCCAGCTTTCTTCACTATGTGAAAGGAAGAATTGGTGTAAAGTCTTACAAAATGGAATAATAAATAACAGAATTTGCATTTCATTTTTTATTTTTCAGTGTGTGATGAATTTTCCGCCCATTGAGGTCTTCACCCATTTCAATATTTTGTTCTTTTTCCAAACTTTTACTTGACATCATAACATGGATGTTGGATAAAAAAAACCTGTGGAGCTGATAAACACTGTTTGGGAAAACAGAGGCACATAAGATATTGAGGTGAACATGGGTTGAACAGAGATCGAGGGAGTGAGAAGCTATCGATTGATGGTTGAAAGTGGTCAATTGATGGTTGAAAGCAGTTGATTGATCACGAGAAAGGAACTGAACAGGAAGGTGCACGGAGATTAAAAGAGCGTCATAGAGGGAGTAAGAGTTAGATTTTGCATGATTTACATCCGTGGGAATCGTAGCAAAAGGACTTATAGTTGTATTAAGAGGCTTTGAAATAGAGTTGGGCATGGGTTTTCGAAGTCCGAGGGAGGAGATTCGATGTGAGATGAACCTGCAAAGGAGTATAAATCTTTTCATGGCAAGAAACAATGTTGATCAGAGCCATTACATCGAAGGTTTCCAACATTATGAAGAAATGCTCTGTTTGCCCGTTCATCTCTTCTTTGTTGAGAGAGCGTAGAAGATGGTAAAGGAGGTTTCCTTTCATCTGGTGATCAAGAGTTTGGCATCGCCCTATGATTTTTTGTAGAATCAAGTTGGGGGATTTTCTGTTGTGAACCATCAAGCTAATTACAATGGCCAAGTCTCCAATAATTACTACTGTGCTTATGCCAAGTCTCTATAGCTGTAGCAGACCTTGATAGAGAGCTAATGCTTCTGATTTTTTATTGGATAAAGTACCCAGTCCCCATTCATATTCAATTAAAACATCACCATTACCATTACAAATGATTCCTCCAGCCCCAGCCATTCCCGGGTTGGACTTGGAGGCTCCATCGAAAAAAAGATAATGAGTATTGCAATTCCAGAGCCATCCTGCAAATTCCTCATCTTTCATCTTGAGTTTCCAGCTATACCTGAAGTTGGTTCTTCTACTGGGATTACTTCTTTTTTTTGCTATGTTGTTTCTGTCTAGAAGATACCCTATGTAATTTCTTTCTTCAACATGGAGGTCCAGCGTGTTTAATTGCCCTTGACATTTCGTGGATAGAGTTTCCAAATTGAGACTCCAAGATTTGTTATAGAGCTTTCTGACGCTGGTTTCTTTATCTTTGAAGACCACGTGGTTTCTTGCCAACTATATGTTCCATAGAAGAGTACAAGGCAAGGCATTCCAAACCCTTCAAGCAATTTATTTGTTTTTTTTTTTTCCACGGATAGCTTTTTTTCCATATTTGCAGTGCTTCAAAGATGCTAGTGGTAGGTGCCCAAGGGAGATTGTGGCTCTGGAAAGCTTCCTTCCAGCAAGCTATGGCAAAGGGGCAGTCTATGAAAAGATGTTGACTTGTCTCTTCATCTGATTGACAGTTTGGGCAGCGAGATGGTCCGTTTATTCCTTGCTTTTTAAGGTTCTCAGAGGTGAGGACATTCCCTCTTAGGAGGATCCATAGAAAAAAATTAATTTTTGGAAGAGACTCCACCTTCCAAACTAGTCTCCACTGCGCCCAAATAGACATGGGAAAATCGATGTTGCAAATTTGATGGTAGGCAGCTTTAATAGTATAGATAGTACCTGAAGGATCCCATTGAAAATCATCAGCACCGAAGCGTTTTGAAGGTGCTATACCATGGAGATGGTCTTGCAGATTGATGAGGCTGATCGCTATATCTACAGGAATGCATGGGAAGGTCCAGCCTTTCCAGGTATGAGAGTGGGCATCCCATTGAGAGATATGATCCAGAGTTTGAATCCCTGTGTTATTAAAAAAAATTAGAATCTGCTGTGTACCAGGCCATCGACTTATGGGTTGTTGCCCCATTATTTTATCATCCCCAATTCTAATGTGGCTATCGCCTTTGGGCACTTTGGAGGTATTTTTTTCAAGAAATGGTATGGCTTTCTTACACATCCTGTAGATTTTTGAGCACGCTCTGTTAGGGAGTTCATGTTCCAAAAGTTGATGCCTTTGGAAGCCAAGATATTTTTTTTCTAGTACTATCTTCCACCAAGCATTCTTGCCAGTTACGAATCTCCAAACAAGTTTGCCAGCAAAGGCAAGGTTTAGAAGTTTAGAAGATCTGATTCGTAGCCCTCATTTCGCATGCGGTTGAATGACATGCTTCCAACTTACTAAATTATATTTTTTTGTCTCTGTTCTCCCTCCTTGCCAAAGAAAGTGACGAAGGAGAGCATCCACTTTATTATGAAAGTTGGCAGGGGCTTGCAAGAGTGTAAAGCAGTACAAGGGCAGGGAAGAGAGACCTGCTTTAAGAAGTATTAGGCGCCCTACTGGATTAAGCCAAGAGGTTCCCCATTTCTACACCTTCCTTTTCATCTTATCCATAATAAATTCCTAAGCTGCTTCTTTCAGGTTTCTGGCACTCACTAGCATGCCCAGATAAGTAAAATGCTCCCAATCCAGCTTACATGGAACTCCAAAAGTATTAGCAATCCTATAAAGAGTTTGTGCCGAGGCGTTCCACCCATATATACAGATCTTGTGGTAATTTATCAAACCTCCTGAATAGCTCATGTATTTATCTAGGAGAGTTTTCAAGCGACTGGCTATGATATTTGAGGCTCCCCCCAATAAAAGAGTATCATCAACAAACTGAGAATGGTTGATGTTCTTGACTCCATTATCAAATTTAATTCCGGTGATGAGGCCCATATGAAGGTTGAAATCCAGAGCTCTGCTGAAGGATTCAACCATCAGTATAAAAATATAAGGTGAAAGTGGACAACCTTGTCTTAGTCCTCGAGTAGATTGGAAGGAGGGTCCAGGTCTACCATTAATAAGAGGGGAGATCCAAGGGCTTGTGATGCGGGCTTTAATAAGGTTGATGAAGGATGTGGAAAATCCCATTTTTTCTAGAACAGCAAAAAGGAAAGAGTGTCTGACTTGGTCAAAGGCATTGGCTAAGTCTAACTTTAAGATGAAGCCTTTCTCATTTCTTGCTTGACTGGAATGTATAGCCTTTTGGACAAGAAGGATGGAGTCCGAGATTTGTCTATTGGCCAAAAAAACCCCTTGATTTTCAGAAATGAGAGAGGGGAGGACAGGTTTAAGGCATGTGGCCAAGATTTTAGTCAATATTTTGTAAGATGAGTTACACAAAGATATGGGTTGAAAACGAGAGAAGGACAAAGGTTGATTTTCTTTAGGAATAAGGAAAAGATGGGTGGCATTAGTAAACCCTCCTATTTTGCAATTGTGCTGAGCCCATCTTAGCATCTTGACAAGGTCTTTTTTAATTGTTCCCCAGTATGTTCTATAGAAACAGATTGGGAAGCCATCTGGACCTGGGGCTTTATCTGGCTGAAGCGCCCAAATGGCATTTTGTATTTCTTCTTCATTAATTTCTTTGGTCAAATCTGCATTGATGTCCTCACTGATTCCTTTGGGCATGTGCTGTAGGAGATCTGAATAATCCTTTGTTTCCTTTATCTCTGTTAAGAGAGAGCTGTAATAGTCTGAGGCTGTTTGTTTGATATCTTCTTGGGTTTTTTGAGGGCGGCCTTCCTCATCATTGATCATGGTGAAATTATTTCTGACTTTCCTTAAAGTTTCTTGCTTATGGAAGAAAGCAGAATTTTTATCTCCTCCTTGAAGCCAAATCTGTCTTGACTTTATTCTCCACTTCTACTCTTCTTCTCTATTAACACGATATAGCTGATAATATAAATCGCTTTCTAGTGCTTTATCCTCTTGGGAGAGCCCATTCTCCTCTATTTTTCTGTGATTTTCTTTCAATTTATTTTTTAGTTCAACTTTGGCATTTTCTAGTTCTTTATAATGCTGCTTCACCCAGTCCTTCAAGGCATGTTTTGTATTTTTCATTTTACATTCCCAAATGAACCCCGATGATTCTTCTATGTGATGCTGCCAGGCTGCTTTAACAATCTAATCCACAATTGGATTGCTATGCCATAGGGAGCTGTATTTAAAAGGAAACGGCCCCAAAGGACAGTGTGTCTCAAGGACAATGCTGGTGGGTAGTGATCAGATGCCAAATATGGAAGAATTGCAGCATAAGCTATGGAGAACTCAGAGAGGAGAGTGGTGTTTATCAAAATTCTATCAAGCCGCTCCATTATGTTGTCTTTTCCTAGTCTACGATTATTCCAAGTGTATCTCTGGTTTTTTGGAATGATATCAACTAAATCGTACTCTTGCATGATGTCTTCCAGCTTTTCTTTGTAAGGATCAAATGTAAAGATACCTCATCTTTTCTCATTGGAATGTAATATAAGATTGAGATCTCCCCCAAGAATGATATTGTTGTTGTCTTCTGCATCGATGTCTTCTTATAGAGTGGCCCAGCATTGCTCTTTATCTCTGAAATGGCTCGATGAATAAATATTGTAGATGATTATTTGTTTATGCTCTGCTTGCTTTTCTAATGTGACTTTGACCCAAAATTGGTTGATAGTATTGGATGTGCATGTCCAAACATTTTTGTTCCAAATAGTGGTGATTCCACTGGAATCTCCTCTTGATTCACATATATGTCCATCGTATTGTCTAAGCTGATCTATAATTCGTTTCATCTCTTGAAATCTTTGTTTAGTTTCTTGAATCATTAGAATTCCTGGCTTCTCATGATCTATAAGATCTTCCAGGGCAGTATTTTTAGAGGGGTGCCCCAGTCCCCTACAATTCCATGATATTACTTTCATCATTGAGTATGAGGGATTCAGAGAGATGCTCGTCCCCCTTGCTCCTTGTGTGTTTTTTCTTTACTATTTTGACCCAATATATAAGTTTCTATGGGATTTTCAGTTCCCATGGAAACATATTTTTGGGCGTTTTCATCCCTTTGTTGTTTGCTAGATTTCCTACCAGGTCCTTTTTTTTTAGATTCTTGATCAACACCATGCTCTTTCGAGGAGATCTTGGTTGATCGGGATGGGAGAGGTTCAAGGGAATGGGAGGGGGAGGATTGAGAAAGGGAAAAAGGATGGGAGGATAATTTTCGAGGGAAATCAGAGGATCATTTTCTGGGAGGGAGAGGGCGCCAAAGGGTTTGTAGAATTCAAAGGAGAATCAGAGATCGGGCCCGGGGTGGGAATGATGGGAGGGCCTAGGGAAGAGGAGGAGGGAGGAGTTGCTGAGGTAGTGGTTTTGGGAGGAGCTGATGAGGGGGAAGGTTTGGGAGGGGCAACTTTGTGGGGAGCAGCTTCATAGTTTGCTTTTGGGGCAATAGAAGTCTTCTTTTTTTGACAGTTTCCCATTATTCCTTAGATTGAGAAAATTCAACATTAATTAGTTTAGAGCAGCGATTGTAAAAATGGCCGTACTCATGAGATACCTTGCATTTAAAGGGAATTTGTTCGTAGTCCAGTTTCTGAATGTGTGTCCAATCATCCACCTTTAACTTGATTGCCTCTGGAAGACCCTTGCCGAGATCAAATTCAACACATATACGTGCACATGCTTGCATATTGTCCTTGGGCTCGCTCCGATCAATTTATTTTCGAACAACATTGCGGATGGCTCGAACCGAGTCATATCCCCAACAGTGGAGCGAGAGATGCGGAAGCCGAACCTAGACCGGGACTGCATTAGGGACATCCAGCTCGGGATCGAAGTCTGGAGTCCATTTGTTCAGATACAGTCCATGATATTCCACAAAATATGGACCATTTCTGAATATTAAATCCTTGTATGCTCTAGATTCAAAATGGAATGTATAATATCCTTTCCGACATAAACAAATGGAGATTTTATCGTTTACTTTTTCTTCCTAGTTTCTTTCAATCCATAGTTGAACTGTTTTCAGAGATGGCCATAAGCCAGTTAATTGACCGATGAGTCCCTGTTCAGCTAGTGAGAGCACAACCATTCGTGGAAGTGTAGGAGGCAGATTGACCTCTTGCAACCCATATAACTTCTTGACAAACTTCGATAGTGCAGGGCGAGGACCTTGGGGCTATAAGGAATTAACCAAAGTGGAGAAAGCATCTGCTGTAGATCGTTCATTGGTACCCTCCGATGCAGCATCCGGAGGGGCCATGACAAGCCAGCAGCCTCGAGCTAAGAAGAAATCAGCAGTCAGCGGCCTAGGTCAAACACGCATAGGCAGAGCGCACAGGCAATTTTTTCCATACCATATGGGTTCATATTGGAGGATATATATTCAGGAAAAAATAAAAATATATATTGGGGGATATATAGGGGCTAAAGGGTTTTTATATTGGTAGGCATAAAAAATGGAGCTCAAAGTTAATGAAAAAATATAAAGGGGTGTAAAAAATGTTAATGAAAAAAGGGACACATAGAGTATCTAGTGAAAGTACAAGTTTTTTAAACTGGGAATGTGTATTGGGTTCGTATTGGTAGGGGGTTAAATAATGTAATTTTTAAAGGTATTTTCCAATATGTAGTCCAATTAAGGCTATTGTTTAATATGTAATGAACGCATGTGATATGTCAAAGGTTCATTGAGTGAAGTCCCTGGAGATCAAACTTGGTCAACCCTATGTTTACCATATTTAACATAGTTAGCCTCCTTCACTCATATTTTTCCTCAATCAACATAACTCAACAATATTCAATTATAGTCAACCATGGTTGACCAGAGTCATACATTGTCAACTTTAGTGAACTAAGGTCATCCCTGCTCGGTCACAATCAAGATTTAAACATGTTTGATAATATTAATAAAGTTCAGGAATAATAATAATAATAATAATAATAATAATAAGAATAAGAAAATAGAATAGTAATACTGACCACATTAAATTATAGTTAACTTACTAAAGTCAACCAAGATCAACCTTGGTTAGTCATACTCATTGTTTAATAGATTCTAATAATAATATATGATTACTAAGACTGACTATTACTAATATTAATAACTATAATTTGCCCCTAAAGATGCAAATATACGTCGAATGAAATAAATATTATATAAAGGAATATTTTGAAAAAAAAAAATGAGAAAAATCTATCTGCAAAATGTTCAAAATCATTTAAAAATAAATTTAAAAAAATGAAGATATTTATATTATACCTAATATCCTTAAAAGCATATATAAAAAAACAAAATTAACATAGGAAAAAACACAATTAAAAGACCAAAAGCACATACATAACCAACCTACACTTTTAAAAAAGAACAAATTTCATTAATATCCTTCTACATTTTAAAGATATCCCTATACATTTCAATCTTTTCCCCTACACCATTTTACATTATACACTGTTAAATAAATGATTTGACATAAATATTAAATTTTAAATATATAAACAAACACACTTTAACATACAATATACTATATACAAATCAAATGAATAATATACATATACAAATGCCCAAATCATTATAAAAAAATGACAAATAATTAAGAAATAAAGGTGAAAATATATCATTCACATACAATATACATAAAAATGTAAATACATATATAAATAAAATTGTAAATAAATAAATATACGAAACACATTTTTACACTAGTGGAATCCTTGTAATTTCTCCTAAACATGAAAAAAATCCCAAAAATATATCTTTGTGATATTGTTTTATTATTGATGCCAGGTAAAACCCACAATCCCTATTTGATCACATTTTCATTCTCCCATGGCTGCCTATAAAATGCATTCAAAATTTCATTTCGCCGCAAATCCACAATCTGGGCAAACTCACACTATTATTATTTCTTGAACTGGCAATTTAAATAAATCTGTGTGCTTTAATATCTCAATCTGAGATTGAGATATTAAATTAAATTCCTCCCTTGGTTATGAAACCACACACCTCCTCTCATAATTAATAAGGCAGAAGCTTTTTCTTCAAAGGTTATAACACGCAAAATGCATATCATCTGTTGTTTTATTAAAGCCCATTCAAATCCCATATCCAACGTTTGTCATTCTATCATGCCTTTCATCATATAATAAGGCCAAAGCACATTATTATAATAACCAACAACCACAATTTCCTTTATGCAGGGTCCACCACCATTTGATGTGTCATTGATATAAATCAACCATACCATATAGAACCTTTATGCATTAACTAAAACGCTATCACCCCAACTCACATATACACGTCTTATATGCGCACTATGATATATTCACTCTCAGAACTTATTTACCAACTGCGTATCCATTTATGCATATGGTCCAACCATAATATATACGTCAACATAGATATACGTCCCTTGAATCAAATGTCAACAAACATTTAAACATTAACTTCGTATGGCTCCCATGACATACCTTTGCATTAAATGCTGAAGGGATCTGATGGTCCATAGCCCATCGCGCTCGAAAGCCCAGATGAATGCTCATCGATGGATATCGTGTTATTAACAAGCACAAGGGTTAATCCTCCAAAATCATGCGATATGAATGGTTTTCAAAAACCACCTTTTGCCATGCGTCGTCCAGTTTGTGGAATTGAATTTTTTCAAGCCTTTGCACTTACCACCTTTGTGGTCGCGCAATACCACCGATCTTGTCCTCGGAATTTCCTTCACTGTTTCACTTCACAGTTCCGCTCCTCCTTTATTCACGGTTCCATTATTATTATTATTCCTTTTGACTAAGATTTCGTTTCAGTTCTTCAATGCTACAAGTTTCACCACTTCTCCATTCAATTCTTCAACGCTGGTCATTACATGGATCGACCGCGCTATTTACTGTCCCCGTGTGTTGGACAGTCCAACCACAATGTCAACATATTTATCCTCGACTCTTCTGTCAATTGCAGAGCCTCATTTATGAACTCTATTACAGGGTTTCTTTGTTCGCACAACAGACCTCTTCTATCTATTATGAAATTAGATACACAAAGTTCTAATCATGGTTTCGCACTAAATTTCTACCATTTCTTACCTAGGATTCAATCGGCCCAAGTACACACAATTTAGAATACGCTCCTTCAATTTCCTACAGAGCATCACTACACCACCACTATGGAGCCGCATCCATATATGGCCCACGGAGGTTAAGCCATTCTCACTCAGATGCGAAATCCACCAATGCTCATAAGTCCTAAGCCATTAAGTCGTGCTCCACAAAGAATTCAAATAGTCTATATACACATAATCCAATCACAGGGTTTCATATTTGCCATAGGAATTCAATTATCCTTCATCAAGAACACATACATATATTCACACCGACTTAAATCAACAAATGCACAGATAGTACTGAAACCAATTCTTCCATAACATATGCATGAGGTTACTTACAAAAACTCCTTTACACAGGCCAGATCTTCAATCTTCCAGCCTCTTATGCCCTTACTCTACCTCTCCGGCTCTCTAACTCTATGAATCTCTATGGAGCTTTGGAGAATTTACTATTAAGGCCTTATAGGCTTATTTTTATACAGAATGACATTGAATTAACTCACTTCTCTAACAACCCAAAAAAACTCTGTAAATTCCCAAATTCCTATTTTTAGACTAGATCCTAAATAAATTGAAACTGACTAACTCTTCACATGCCCACTAATCATTCTAGGGTAGTTACAATTCTCTCCATATTTACCTAAAAATCAGTCAAATAAGAATAATTACAAAGTAAATTAAAAACATGAGACCCCCCTATGTTTATTCATATACAAAGTATTTCCTTTAGCCTAATGCCCCTGCATCAGACTCCCCAAGTTAAAATGATTCATGATCTCCTAATCATGTGCTTTCATCCTTGTCCTCTTGGATCCCACACTTTGTTTTGTAGCTGATCATCTGCTACAACATTCTTCTTTTGTAATTCTCCAGGCTTCCATATTTTATTCTGTCTTGCTCCACTTGTTATGCTTTCATAGTCTCTTTTAGTCTTTATTTTACTGTTGCTGCTCCTTTGTTTTCTTTCTTGTATCTTTCTCTCAGGCACTCTCACCATCGGCCTTATTATCAATGCAATTTCTTCATCTATATGTCTTCTGACTGCTGGATATTGCTTCCTCTTCAGTGCTAAAATCTTAATTTTTCTTCTTCTTGCTACATTCTTACTTGTTGAATTCTTACACTTACTTGAATCTTACTGCTGCTTGCATCCACCCAATCATCGATACCCTCTTGTTCTCTGCAACAGTAAAATTATTCTTGATTTTCACCTATGACAATTCCTTCATCCTCTGACTTCAGCAATTTTTCAAAATGGTATTTAAATTTCCAGTCACTATCATCATATCTTTTCTTCTTTTGGACTAAACATGCCTTATTCCTTCCATCAGTACTTGCAATCACAAGAAAAACATCAAACTTATAAAATATTTGTGTCACTTCCTCCTCAGACAACATTTCAAATTTTTGCTCCAACATTCCTTTCAGCAACACCTCAATCTACTGTTTTTCTAATTCATTCTCTCCTCCGAATGTTTTCTGTAAACAAGTCAACCATTAATTTTTCACTTGTCCCACATCATCAACATGTTGTAATTTTAATTCAGCATGTTGTTCTTCTTCTTCCTTGACAGTCTTCGGAAATTGTCTTCCATATTCTTGATTGATTCTGCTAATCACATCAATTTCTTCAAACACTGCATTTTCATCCCCTATTAGAGTGAAAATATGATTCTTTACTGTTGTAGCAGCCCCAAAAGTCTTCCTTACAGTTTTCTCTTGGATATTCAGACAAGCCAACTCTTCCTTGTCATCCGCAGAATTTGCATTAACAAAACAATTGTTGAAACATAATTTATAGGGCCCTAGTTCCTTACTCTCCCCTGCTAGCATTTCAGTATGCTATCCTAATTTTCTTTTCTTCTCCATCAGAACATCAGTATCTTGATTCCAGTCCTTCTCGAGACTGTCAACTAGCCTCTCCTTTGCATCATCCTCTTCAAGGATGTCCCTCTACTCTAGTTCATAAAAATGAACTTCCTCATCCCCAGTCATCTCTGCAATAACTTCAGTTATCTTTCCATCATATTTCATTTGGCCATTCAAAAAAATCAGTCTGTCATTATCAAACTTATCATCTTTATACATAAATATCATGTCCTCATTGAAGAAATATCTTTTATAAAACAAGGAATTTATGAATTTCTTCTGCTGCAATAATTCAATCTGATCTTCATCAGAAAGATACTCATCATACTTTACTTGGAAAAATTTAGCTTCATTTATCACAGTTTCATAATATGAACTGTCTTCTTCAATACCTGCATTCACACACAACTTTTCAGTTATAAAAACATAAGACCTCATGGTCAAATATCCTTGTTGTTCCAAGTCTTCTATACACTTCAGGGATTCTTCAATGGTCCTCTCTTCAATCTCTTCAAGCTTTCCAACTTCCAGCTTTTGGCCACCATCACAATTTAAATCTCCTCTGCTTCCAATATGTTGGAAAGTAGAACCTTTATTCAACTATGCATGGACATTTTCAAAACATCTAGCTGCTTCATTTTCTTCTTTAGTGACAACATCAGCAGTTTGTTCTTCTCTACATGTTTTTCCTGCAAACATATAAACTTTTTCAGATGTAAGGCCCTTGGAACTCTTGGTCGCACTTGAAGCTTCAATCTTCAATTCCTTCTCCAAATACTCAATCATCCTGAGTAATTCCTCTTTCAGCTGAGCATTTGTCATTTTCTCTCTCTCTTCATCTGTAGCCTCTGCCACTTTAATTTCTTCTTCATGAGCCAACCAACTCTCTAGTTTTCCTCTATCATCTTCTCTAGTTTATAAAACTGATTAATGATCTTAGCTATCTCTTTCCAATATTGTTCATCAGTGAGTTTCTTCCTGATGCCATTTGCCTTGGAATCTTCCCTCACTCTTCTGTTGTGGCCTCTCTCGGAACCTCTACAACCTCTACTATGGGTATCAGTAGCCATTTTCTCTTCCATGAGTTCTTCACTCACAAGTTGCACTAAGCCTAACAAGCCTCTCGCAACAACAAGGGCTTCATTGCTGCAACTTATCTCACCAATCCCTTCCCTCCTGATCCGGATTTTGGCAAGCACGTCCCCTATCTACTGAACCTTCCGAGCACTCTTCTCGCTCTCTAGGCTTCACTCTGCAACATCTCTAAAGAACACATCTATTCTTCTTTCATCCAAACTTTGTTGGGAATCCTCGAGGTTCTGCCACACCTTCTTCTTCACTCAGAATCCCTTGCTGAACTCTTTCATTACTGCTCTCAAAGCTGTGATCTACTTTTTGCTGAGTTTTCTTCCACAATTGCTTGGACTCTACATTCTGCAAACAATATCTTCAAACAAGAGTCAAATAAGGCTCATCAACTCACCTCCCAAGATCCATGAATTATCTTGCTTATTTTCTCACCTGCACTACATCCCTATTTGCTGAAATCTTCAAGACACTTTATCTTCAACTCCAGATTCTGTGCATCTCGAGACATTCACTGCATGTCTAATCAAATCTGCAATCCTGTTAAACATATTTAAAATCCAAACTTCTCATCATTGTTTCAGTACATGTACATTTCAGAAATTAAATTTCAAAGAGCTATTCCAGCTCTGATAGCACTTGATGCCAGATAAAACCCATAGTCCCTATTTGATCACATTTTCATTCTCTCATGGCTCCTTATAAAATGCATTCAAAATTTCATTTCCCAGCAAATCCACAATCTGGGCAAACTCACATTGTTCTTATTTCTTGAATTGGAAATTTAAATAAATCTGTGTGCTTTAATATCTCAATCTGAGATTGAGATATTAAATCAAATTCCTCCCTTGGTTATGAAACCACACACCTCCTCTCGGAATTAATAAGGTGGAGGATTTTTCTTCAAAGTTTATAGAACCCAAAATTCATATCACCTGCTCTTTTATGAAAACCCATTCAAACCCCATATCCAAGGTTTGTCATTCTATCACGCCTTTCATCATATAATAAGGACAAAGCACATTATTATAATAACCCATAACAAAAATTTCCTTTATGCAGGGTCCACCACCATTTGATTCGTCATTGATATAAATCAACCATACCCTATAGAACCTTCACGCATTAACTAAAACAATATCACCCCAACTCACATATACACGTCTTATATATGCACTATGATATATCCGCTCTCGACACTTATTAACCAACTACGTATCCGTTTATGCATATGGTCCAACCATAATATATACGTCAACATAGATATACGTCTCCCGAGTGAAATGTTAACAAACATTTAAACATTAACTTCATATGGGTCCGATGACATACCTTTGCATTAAATGCCAAAGGGATCTGATGGTCCATAGCCCAGGATGCTCCAAAGCCCAAATGAACCCTCATCGATGGATATCGTGTTATTAACAAGCACGAAGGTTATTCCTCCAAAATCGCGAGATATGAATGGTTTTTGAAAACCACCTTTTGCCACGCGTCGTCCAGTTTGTGGAATCGTGTTTTTTCAAGCCTTTCCACTTACCACCTTTGTGGTCACGCGATACCGTCGATCTTGTCCTTGGAACCGTCTTCACTGTTTCACTTCATAGTTTCGCTCCTCCTTTATTGATGGTTCCATTCTTATTATTATTCCTTTTGACTGATATTTTGCTTCAGTTCTTCAAGGCTACAACTTTCACCACTTGTCCATTCAATTCTTCAACGCTGGTCATTACATGGATTGACTGCGCTATTTATTTTCCTAATGTGTTTCACAGGCCAACCACAATGTTGACATATTTAACCTCGACTCTTTCGTCAATTTCAGAGCCTCATTTCCGAACTTTATTACAGGGTTTCTTCATTCGCACAACAGACCTCTTCTATCTATGATGAAATTAGATACACAGAGTTCTATTCATGGTTTTCCACTGAATTTCTACCATTTCTTCCCTAGGATTCAATCGGTCCAAGTACACACAATTTAGAATAGGTTCCTTCAATTTCCTACAGAGCATCACTACGCCACCGCTACGGAGCCTCATCCATATATGGTTCATGGAGGTTAAGCCATTCTCACTCAAATGTGAAATCCACCAATGCTTATAAGTCTCGAGCCATTAACTCATGCTCCACAGAGAATTCAAACAATCTATATACACATAATCCAATCACAAGGTTTCATATTTGCCACAGGAATTCAATTATCCTTCATCAATAACACATACATATATTCGCACCAACTTAAATCAAAAAATGCATAGACAGTACTGAAACCAATTCTTCCATAACATATGCATGAGGTTACTTACAAGAACCTCCTTACACGGGCTAGATCTTCAATCTGCTAGCCTCCTATGCTCCTACTCTGCCTCTCCGGCTCTCTAAATCTATGCAGATCTATGCAGCTCTGTAGGACTGCCTATTAAGGCCTTCTAGGCTTCTTTTTATACAAAATGACATTGAATCGACTCACTTCTCTAACAGCCCAATAAAACTTTGTAAATTCCCAAATTCCTATTTTTAGATTAGATCTTAAATAAACCAAAACTGACTAACTCTTCACATGCCCACTAATCATTCGAGGGCAGTTACAATCTCCATATTTAACTAAAATTCACTCAAATAAGAATAATTACATAGGAAATTAAAAACATGAGACCCTCCTATGTTTATTCATATACAAAGTATTGCCTTGAGCGTAATGCCCCTGCATCAATTATTGAACAATGTTATTAAAAGAAAAGATAGGTATCATTGTTTTGTTTTTTTTCTTTCACATATTTCAATTGTGATTATGATATCTGTGTGAGAAATTGGTTTCTATCTTGTAGTAGATGTTTTATTGTTTTCCATAATTACTTAATGAATGGGCTCCTCCTTGCCTTTCCTAGTTCCATTTAACAAAACGTCATCCAAAGTTTAAAAGTGGCTATTTCCACTATCATTGTTATCGGTACTAGCAGAATTGTTGGTACCGACACTGCATTCTCCCTCATGCTAAAAAACCACATTTTCCTTCCACAAAAATCTACAACTTTAGAATTCTTTTTTAGTCCCAGAATGAGCGATAAAAATATTTATTAGGACTTGTATACAACAACCGATCAAAGAATTAACCTTAGATATCTCCCACCCACCTTTCCCTGAAACAAATGCATGCGGGCAACCAAATTAAAAAATGAATTAAAAAATTATCATTCTGTGCTTAAATTAATTATCCCAAGAATATAGGCATGCATTGGGAGGTCCCCATTGGCTCATGTTCCATGTACAATTGAGAGGAGGGTTTCTGTACTCTAAATAGTGATCCAATGTCTGTCTCAAGTCAATAAGCTTAGCCTTCAGTCCTTTGCAGTTGTTTCCATGCATTGTGCAAACATCAACTAAGTATTCACTTCCTTGGAAGAAGCCACCAAACTACTGTGTGCTAAGGAACATGAAATTCATCCCTCTCTAACCAAACCCATTTGTAAAATTCACAATGTTTAAAACTTCTTGGTCTTTGTTTCCAGGAAATAATCTTCTGGATAAATACCTATATTTGTAAAAACTGATATTGCGCTAGTTGGAAGGAACATACTTGTAGCCTCCATTGGGAATATTATGGACATCAAATGGTTTTCCATTATATTGGTCGGAAGCAATTTGAATATCTTCATTTGGCGAGAACTTGTGAAGGGGTTCTGTAACCACATTATATCAGTATCCGAGAAAACAAAACTGTAACCGTGTTAAAAAATGTCTCCAAAGAATCCGAACATCCTCCACATCGTTTTCAAGTATTGTCACTCATGTACACTTTCTCTACAGAGAAATCAACACCCCTTCTCTTCAAATTGTAGCAGTGTGGATGAATTTGGAGACAATGGTTATAGGACTTCGCATCCAAGGGAAATATAAGCAGATTGTTTAGTAGTTCTCAGGTTCCTTCACCCACACGGAAGCTCTCTAGGAAGAGATCAATCATGGTGTTACTTCGCACATGCCTCATTCAAGGTCGTGATTATCAGTGTCCTATTTCAGTTGGGAGTTTTTGCCAAAACTCGATCTAGTTCATCTTGAGGGGCAAGTGGACTTAAAATGATACCTATCATTTTTTTTTAATAAAACCCTACCTACTGTTATATTATAGCATTACAGAGCAACATGACCACATTACACATTGGTATTCCAGAGAATGAGCAAGTCTCATCGATAAACAAAGTTGTCCAAAAATTCAATTAATACAAAAGAAAAAACCCAAATTCTTTAGAAACTAAACATAAATTCCTCAAACTCTTAAATCTTCAAACCCTATTTTTGATAGAAGAGACAATCGAATGGGGAGGGGTGGAGTCGACGCTAAAATCACCATTTATAGTTTAGGAGGAACGGGATGGGCACCCAATAACTTGGCTTGGTAGATCTCGAGATCGGTGAGATGTTGGTCATAGTCCATCTCGATGATGCGCGTAACAACAAGCATGAGGAACTTCATCCCAACAATCAAGGCGGCCTTGTCCATACTCCACAGGTTGTGAAATACAATAGACTGCCTTAAGTTGTTGCTCATCCTCGCTATCATCCAATCGTTGGTGCTTCTACAACCTTACACAGACAAGACGAGCTCTCTTCTATCCCTTTTGGAATTACTGTAGCTACTTCTAGAGATCTGAGATATGGCGCCCTTGCCTCTTAAACCTTTGTTTTCTCTGGCTAAATCCCTAATACCATTTGCGTGTTTATGCACTTGTACTCATCAAGATTTTTGGTCAAAACCATACCTCGTTTATCTGAAGCTCGAGCTGGAGGTAAAACCACATCTAATTTGTCTTGATATGGAGCTGGAGGAGGTGTTTGTATACTTTGTAATGTTGATGTCCCAACAAGGATCTCTGTTTTGTTGGAAGCAGGGGACTTTGGGAAAGGCACAACAATCAATGGATATGCATCAGGATGCTCGTGACGATCTATTATTATTGCTGCAATCATAAGCCGTAACAAAACAACCTCTACTACAGGTAGAATCGCCAGCACTATAACAAACTATAACAAACATTGATCGCACTGAGATGCCCGAAAAGTCGTCCATGTTGTGGTAGATGAATGTCAATGCACTGAAATATAATTTCAACTAACAATACCATACGGCCGCAAAGGTCTCGCGGTCCCGCAAGATCGTCAGTGGGAGTATCATACCCCATCGGAACCGGCCCACACCATACGTGCCTGCAATAACCGTCCGCGGGGGTCACGAAGTTATGTGGGCGGAGTCACTCCCCAATGCCGATATGCTGGGGGCCCACATATGTTATATACGGCCATATATCATATGTTATATGTTGTATAATGATCGCCGGTTAAAATATTTGTCACGGTATTTGTTTTAAATTTGGTTTTTAATTTTAATTGCCCATCGTATATTTTATATGTTATTTGTTTTCTTTAATATATATAACACATATATATTAAAAATCCAGCACATTGTAAAAGCCGTGAAGTATAACTTTTATTACACAGCAGTGTACATAAAAAGGGAAAAGACAGTAATGTTATTACACAGGAATGTTTTTTTTATGAGAGCACAGCAGTGCGGGGAAGAAAGAACAGCAGTGCCAGAAAGTCAATTAAACTTCAATGTGTTTCCAAGCGGTGCTGACAGAAGTTATTGAGACCATTAAAGATTTCTGAAGCGGTGAAAATTTAGTGGTTGGGTCATCTTAATGACATAGAGATATTTCTGTTTTGTAATATGTAGAGACAGAGCTGAGTTGTCAATTGTAATGTTTTTCATATATGCACAGCAGCGTATTGTTAAAACAGAGAGACAGAGAATAGTCTTTACAGCAGAGTATTGTTTGTAAGGCAGATTGTAATTTTTAATTACAAGTTAGAGAGACAGAGTATTTCTCTGTGTGAGACAGAGTGATAGTTTACACTGTGTTTGCAGCAGTTAAACTATTTTGTAATCCCTCTTTTGAGGAAGTATTGTAACAACAGTTTTTTTTATATATTGAATATAAATATTCTGAGTTGAAAACTCTGTCTGTGAGTGAATTTTTTTTTGAATTATTCTCTGTGTTAAAGAGGGACTGTTTATTGTTTTGGAATTCTGAAAATTCCAACATGGTATCAGAGCCAATCCAGGCTATTTGAAGGTCAAATACGCTGAAGGAACAGAGTTCGTTTTTTGCAGCAGCCTCTCCTGCAGAGTGAAGGTTCAGTCAAAAGGAATTCGAAGGTATTTCTCTATACAGTCTTTGTGTAATTGTTGCAGAACAGTTAGTTAATTAAAACACACAGTCAAGTGTTTTTATCATAGTTAGAAGTGCAGAATGGCTGGTTCTAGCACAGGTATGAGTTTGGGAAGTGTCCATCTCCCACAATTCAATGGAAAGAATTATGATTACTGGTCAATAACTATGAGGGCTTTATTTACCTCACAAGAATTATGGGAATTAGTTGAGGATGGCTTTGAAGAGCCAGCAAATGAAGCAGAGTTTTTTCTTTTAACTCAGGAAGAAAGGGAGTCACTGAAGAACAATAAGAAGAAAGATGCCAAGGCTCTTTTCTTCTTGTATCAAGCAGTGCATGAGAGTGTGTTTCCAAGGATAGCAGCAACCAAGAAATCCAGTGAAGCATGGGAAACTCTCAAGACAGCTTATCAGGGAATGGAGAAAGTGAAGACAACAAAACTTCAGTTGCTGAGGAGAGACTTTGAGACTCTCTGTATGAAAGAGTCAGACACTATTGACTCATTATTCACTCATGTGATTGGAATGGTCACGCAAATAAGATCTCATGGAGAGACTCTTGAGGACAAGAGGATTGTGGAAAAACTCTTGAGAAGTTTACCCTCAAGATTCGATGTGATTGTCACCACCATAGAAGAGACAAGGGATCTCACAAAGTTTTCAGTGGATGAACTTCATGCATCACTGATGACCCATGAACAGAGATTGGGTAGGAGTGAAAACTCATCTCTTGAACATGCTTTTAAGACCCAGATGTCTTTCGGAAAAGGAAGAGGGCAAGGCAAAGGAAGAGGAAGAGGCAGAAGCCAGAACAGAGGTGGAAGGAACAGTCCATCAAATGCTCAAGGAAGGGGCAGCAATCCAAATCAGCATCAAGGCCAAGGCAGCAGCCAACAGAATGGTCAGCAGAATGCACAAGGACAAAGGTATGATAAGTCCAATGTCCAATGTTATAATTGTAAAAAATATGGTCATTATGCTAATGAATGTAGAAAGAAGAAGCAGAATGATATGAGAAGTGAAACTAGTGCAAATTTCACTAAAGAAAATAGCAGCCAAAGTAATTTGTTTTTAGCTTGTAATATGGCTGAAGAAAAGAGTGAAGACTTATGGTTTCTAGACTCCGGTTGTAGTAACCATATGACAGGAAACTTAGTAATGTTTTCTATGTTAGATGAAAGTGTGCAGTCACAAGTCACACTAGGAACTGATAGCAAAGTTTCTGTTATGGGAAAAGGAGATGTAAATGTTTTAACAAGATTAGGTGCAAGGAAAACCATAGCAGATGTTTATTATGTTCCAGGAATGAAGTGTAATCTCTTAAGTGTTGGACAGCTTGTCCATAAGGGATATAATGTTTTCTTTGACAATGATGTTTGTACCATCATGGATAAACCACCCAGCAAACAGTGTATTGCTGAAGTGAAGATGACAAGGAACAGGATGTTCCCTCTCAGGATGAGAGCAGACTTGAAGAATAGTGAAGAGAAAGCAGCAGTTGCACAGGAGACATTCCAAAGCGAACCAAAGGATGATAATTGGTTATGGCACCTGAGATTTGGACATCTCAACTTTGGAGATCTTAATTTGTTGAACAGAAAAGGAATGGTAAGTGGTTTACCATTGATAGAGAAACCGGACAGCCTTTGTGAAGGTTGTATTCTTGGGAAACAACACAGAGAAAGTTTTCCTTCCGGGAAAAGCATAAGGGCAAAAGCACCCTTAGAGATTGTCCACTCGGATGTGTGTGGACCGATGCAAACTCCATCACTTGCAAGCAGCCACTATATCTTAACATTCATAGATGATTTTACAAGAAAAACTTGGGTTTACTTTTTGAAAAACAAAAGTGAAGTGTTTGAAAAATTTTGCAATTTCAAAGCACTTGTTGAGAACCAGAGTGGGCTGCATATCAAAGTTCTAAGGACTGATAGAGGAGGTGAGTATATCTCTAAAGATTTTCTACATTTTTGTAGAGAAAATGGTATTCAAAAGCAGTTTACAACTAGATATACTCCGCAGCAAAATGGAGTAGCCGAAAGGAAGAATAGAACCATAATGGACATGGTGAGGAGTATGTTAAAGGAAAAGCATTTGCCTAATGATTATTGGGCTGAAGTTGTACATTGTGCAACATACATTTTGAATAGGTGCCCTACAAAAGCAGTGATGAACAAAGTGCCGGAAGAGGCATGGAGTGGCACAAAGCAAAGTGTCACACATATGAAGGTTTTTGGATGTGTGGCTTATGCACACATTCCAGATCAGCTAAGGAATAAGTTGGACAGTAAGGGGGAAAAATGTATTTTCATTGGATATAGTGAGGAATCCAAGGCTTATAGGTTATATAACGCATCCAACAAGAAGTTTCTTGTGAGCAGAGATGTTCAGTTCATTGAAGAGGAAGCTTAGGATGGAAGCATAGAGAAAACAGTGAATGTTAAGCATTGTTTATCTCATGATGAGAATGATGATGAGGTGGCTGAAATACATCCCCAAACAGCAACACCAACACCACAGAGCACACCCTTGAGGAGAAATGACAGTGCTTCTCCAAGCACACCACAAGGAGGAAATTCAAGTGCTTCTTCAAGTACTTGTACACCTAATGAAAGAGGTAAGAAATTCAGAAGTTTGAAAGAAATTTATGAACAAGATATAGCTAATGAAGGTATCAATTCTTTGTTTGCTTTATATTGTCATGTTGATGATCCTGTTCATTTCGAAGAAGCTATCAAGGATAGGAAATGGATAGAAGCTATGGATGAGGAAATAAACGCCATAGAGAGGAACAAAACTTGGGATTTGGTTGAACTCCCAAAAGGTAAAGATGTCATTGGTGTTAAATGGGTCTACAAGACCAAGAGTAATGCTGAAGGCAAGATAGAGAGACACAAGGCAAGGCTTGTCGTCAAAGGCTATAAGCAGAAGTATGGCATAGATTATGAGGAAACTTTCGCACCGGTTGCAAGAATGGAAACCGTGAGAGCAGTGTTGTCTATAGCAGCACAAAACAAGTGGAAAGTTTACCAAATGGACGTGAAGTCAGCATTCCTGAATGGAGTGTTAATGGAAGAGGTTTACATAGATCAACCTCTCGGCTATGAAAAGAAAGGCCAAGAGCACAAAGTATGCAAGTTGAAGAAGGCTCTTTATGGGCTAAAGCAAGCGCCAAGAGCGTGGTACAGTAGGATAGATTCATATCTACTGGAAAATGGATTTGAGAAGTGTGAGGGAGAACCCACCCTCTACATCAAAGAACAAGATGGTAAAATTTTGATTGTAGTCTTGTATGTTGATGATGTTATTTTTACAGGTAATGATGATTGACTTATTGAACATTTTAAAACAGTCATGAAAGAAGAATTTCAAATGACTGATATGGGTTTGTTGAGATACTTCTTGGGAATAGAAGTAGAACAAGATGAAAGTGGGATTTTCATCTCACAGGCAAAGTATGTTAATGAGGTACTTGAAAGATTTAACATGCAGGAATGCAAAGCAGCAATCACTCCCACAGTGATGGGATTAAAGCTCAGCAGAGAAGACAGTAGTAAGGATTTTGATCCTAACTTATACAAGAGCATAGTTGGCAGCCTTATGTATTTGATTGCAACTAGGTCGGACATAATGCATGCTGTTAGTTTGATTTCCAGGTTCATGGAAAAGCCAAAGGATGCACATTGGCAAGCAGCAAAAATAATTTTGAGGTATGTTAAAGGTACTAAAAGGTTTGGTATCTTTTATACTACTTCAGAAAGTTCAGATTTAGTTGGATACACTGACAGTGATTGGGCTGGAAGTGTTGATGATCGGAAGAGCACTTCCGGTTATGTTTTTCACATGGGTTCAGGAGCCATTTCATGGGCTTCTAAGAAACAGCCCGTTGTAGCATTGTCTACAGCAGAAGCAGAATATGTGGCAGCTACAGCAGCAGCGTGTCAAGCAGTTTGGATGCGGAAAATGTTGAGAAGCTTATGTCAAGAACAGGTAAAAGGGACAGTGATATTTTGTGACAATAGCTTAGCTATTGCATTGTCTAAAAATTCTGTTTTTCATAAAAGGACAAAGCACATTGACACCAAGTTTCATTTCATACGGGAATTGGTTAGCAATGGCGAGATTGTTTTGCAGCATTGCAGAACAGAGGATCAATTTGTAGACATCCTCACAAAGCCACTTCAGCAGAAAAGCTTTTAACATTTCAGAAAATGCATGGGTATGCAGGAAAACCCAGCAGTTGAAATTAAGGGGGAGTGTTGAAATATAATTTCAACGGCAGAACCACACCAGACGGCAACAGACTTAAGGCGGAAGTGAAGTCCGAGGGGGTCAGGCAATGCAGCCGGCTGGAGCAGCATACCCCATCGGAACTGGGCCCACACCTTGGGTTCACATAACAGTCCGCGGGGGTCGATGAATTGAGTTGGGCAGTGGAGATTACCCCCTCGGAATGCTGATGTATGTTGGGGGCCCACATATGTTATATACGGCCATATATCATATGTCATATGTGTTATAATGATCGCCGGTTAAAATATTTGTCACGGTATTTGTTTTAAATTTGGGTTTTAATTTTAATTGCCCATCGTATATTTTATATGTTATTTGTTTTATTTAATATATATAACACATATATATTAAAAAGCCCAGCACATTGTAAAAGCCGTGAAGTATAACTTTTATTACACAGCAGTGTACATAAAAAGGGAAAAGACAGTAATGTTATTACACAGGAATGTTTTTTTTATGAGAGCACAGCAGTGCGGGGAAGAAAGAACAGCAGTGCCAGAAAGTCAATTAAACTTCAATGTGTTTCCAAGCGGTGCTGACAGAAGTTATTGAGACCATTAAAGATTTCTGAAGCGGTGAAAATTTAGTGGTTGGGTCATCTTAATGACATAGAGATATTTCTGTTTTGTAATATGTAGAGACAGAGCTGAGTTGTCAATTGTAATGTTTTTCATATATGCACAGCAGCGTATTGTTAAAACAGAGAGACAGAGAACAGTTTTTACAGCAGAGTATTGTTTGTAAAAGACAGAGTTGTAATTTTTAATTACACAGAACAGCAGAAAAAGCGTATTTCTCTGTGTGAGACAGAGAAGAGTGTTTTGGTCACTGTGTGTGAAGCAGTACCAT